>PVKE010025912.1:0-22689 GCA_004027555.1 Craseonycteris thonglongyai | reverse complement strand
TTTTTTTTTTTTTTTTTTTTTTTTTTTTTTTTTTTTTTTTTTTTTTTTTTTTTTTTTTTTAGCTCATCAGCTATTGTTAGTGTTAGTATATTTTATGTGTGGTCCAAGACAATTCTTTTCCCACAAAAGACTAGACACCTCTGCTCTGAAGCCTTTTAGGTTGCAGCAAGAATATACTTTGCAGCAACAGCAGTTTCAGTTCATCCGTCCTGGGGGAAAACCTTGCTTTATTTTCCAGAATAATTTCTGTATTTCTCCAATGTCAAAAAGAACTAACCTGGGGAAGCCGGGATGGCTCAGTGGGTTAAGCGCTGACTTTGCAGCACCGAGGACCGAGGATCGAATCCCGGCCCCGGCCAGTGTGGAACCATATGCTGAACTGGGGAATTTCCCCAGTTCAGTTCTCTCTCTGTCTCTGTGTCTCGATCTCTCTCTCTCTTTCTGTCAAAAACAATAAAAAATAAATAAAATCAAATAAACCTGATTGGTAACTATGTGTCATTAAAAAAAAAAAAAGAACTAACCCATAGGGGAAAAAAATTCCATTTCAATAGGGAAAAAAAATGAGTTAAGTATCTCTCAGTTGTCCATAACGCTTGACATTGTTACAGAGTTTATACTTTAAGGCAACAGAAGTTACACTCTGTTGGCATTAGTCTGTAATAAATATGGAGTACACTGAGGTATCACTTGGGAAGATGGAGAGTTTGTTTCTACATCCCAAACTCTTCTTTTTAAATGTACCTAAATTTATAAAAATTACCAAAGAAAGATAACAAAATTTCATTTGAAGTAAAAACAGAAAATATTCACCAATTTCCTACAAATTTTGAATTATCAACCTCACATAATATAATTTAAATAAGCTTGTAGAGGATACCAGGAGTCAACAATGGTATGCATTATCTTATCTAAAATCAATCAAGTAAAATTAAGTAAAAGTAAATTAAGACTATTAATATTTAAACTTATTTATTCTACCATGTATTCAACAATACTGATCCCTTTTTAAGTGTCTAGCTTTTTTCCCATAATTGCACACATAAAGCAGCATGCTGCACTGCCAGTTTATACTGGCTTGTAATAGCCAAATGTGTGCATGTCTATCCAACTTCAGGTTTAGTGTTTCCCATTTGTCTCTTGGCAATGGTCATGGTAAAAATATTTATTCCATGGTAATGGGCAATTCTGGGCTTTTTCTCTTCCACCAGAGAGCTAGTTTTTCAATATTTCCTAGCATACCACTGGATACATACCAGCAAACAAGACACAAAAGGACACAATTATTTCTGAAGCATGTCATCTAGGGAAGGAACATGTTATTTAATTAATTTAAATAATGTTAAGTAATTTAAATTTAAATTTAGATAGGCACATATGGCTAGTTATTATACTACTGGATTGGCCAAGACAGATTTATACAAAGAAAAATAGTAGAAGAACATTTCAGATGGGAACATGAAGGGCACTTTAAGGCAATGATCAGATTGGAACATTCTAGGAAACAAGGTCAATGTGGCATAATCTTAATGGGAGAAAGAGAATGGTTTAAGATTAGGTGAGAACAATTGGCTATGCAATATGGAGGCTCGTTTAGGTTATATATAATCATTTGCTTATGGTAGCTATATTTCAAACTTTACATTTAAAAATTAGAAAGCATTTATTTCACTCAAAATAGAACATACTTATCACCATTAGGAATTCAATTTGAGGTACCCTATTATCACAGAAAACGTATAGAAAAAACATTTATATTATGCAGAAATTTAAAATAAAAATCAAGTTCATCAATAAGTGTTTATTATGTATAATGCTAATAATAAAAAATGTTTAAACTGCCATTAATTGATCACAAAAAAATGAGTCTCTGTCTTTATCTCATTGAATGAGTTTAACAATCTCTTGAAATGTTATTATTCTCATTTCACAGGTAAGTCTACAGGTCAGAGATTAAAAACATTGTTTATACTCATCCAAGAAATTGGGTAGGAAGGATTTCTATCAGGTTTTATGTACTATAAATCATATGAATATAGTGGAGAAAAAGGAGAAAATATAATTGCAAATATAATTATAGCTCAACCGTTATAGGAAAAATGATAAAGACTAGCTTAGCTTTAATTTTAAAGCATATTTATTAATATATTTACATAATTCTCTGATTTTTCATGTCTTTCCTCAATAAACTAAATTTTGAGAATTATTTTATATGCATGCATATATGTGTATACTTAATTATCTCTGTATTCCTCTTTCTGCCTTTATCAATTGCTAAATTGATGTTAGATGATAGATGTAGGAATAAAAAAGGTGCCATATACTAAACTGACAAATACAGGGGAGGCCTGCATGATGGGTCTTACAAATTCACAAACCAAAAGTAATCACTTAGGATGGTGTGAATGTAAATTTCTTAACTAAAAACTAATCATGGCAGGTCATCAAGTCCTAGGCCTATAGCATTTTGACTTAGGTCAGTCTTTACCTTAAGTGAGCCTGTCTATTGTCTTTTTTCAAGTAAGATAACATACCTTTGGAATGCCAAAGCAATCCCCTTTTCTAGACCCCTTAGCAGGGGTTCCCAATCTTTTTATACCCTAGGGCGCATTCTAAAATATCGGTAGGGTGGCGGGCACCAGCTATTTCTAAGGATATTTATTATTGAACAAGAATAAAAAATAATAAACAAAAATAATTTTAAAATAATGTTATTGTACAAATTATATACACACAAAGAAACATATATACAAAACGTAATACAAAGTAAATAAAAAACACACGCATAATAAAATCATTTAAAAAACATAAAAGAAAACATAAAAAAAACAATCTGTCAGTGTGATCTTTGGCATTGCATTTCATTGGCCAGTGCCTCGTAATTAGGAGAGTATGACGACAACCCTGTTAGCAAACAATTATTAAGATGCTCATCGGTAAGTTGAGATCTATATCTTGATTTTATTAAATTCATGTTTGAAAACAAAGATTTGCATAAATACATTGACCCAAAAAACGATTTGATTTTATATGCCGCTTTTTTTAAAAATGGGAACCTTTCTTTGTCAACTATGTTCCATAAGTCCTCTGATATTAAGGGTTTTAGCAAAATATCATTCTTAAGGTTCAAAATTTCTAACTCTAGTTCTTCTGCTTTCCCCTGAACAAGGTCTGCAATACATGCGGCTAGTCCTATTCCATTTATTTGGCAAGTAAAAGGATTGATACAGAAGGAGACAATTGGCTCGATATTTGTAAACTGCAGAAATCTCTCTTCAAACTGTTTTTGAAGAACTTGCAGGGTCTCAATAAATAATGACACGTTTAATTCATTGTTACCTAGCATTTTCCTCATATATATGGGAAGTGCACGAGAGACTTGATATGCAGATGTGATATCAACAAAATCAATTTTGCTTTAAAGGCGTTTACAGAGCTTATCATTTTAGCTATATTTTTGTCTTTTCCCTGCAACTCCAAACTGAAAGACTCTAATTTTTCCATGGTGTCAGCAAGAAAACCCAAATCCACCAGCCAGCAAGAGTCTGTTAGTTCATCCTAATTTTCATTTTTATCATGTATAAATGTTTTTATTTCTTCAATTAAGTTCACAAATCTTGTAAGAACTTTACCTTTACTGAGCCAACGTACTTCAGTATGCAGGATGAGATCGTGTTCTTTAGCTCCAGTGTCTTCTAACAGGGCCTTGAAAAGTCAGTGTTGCAATGGAGCTCGAATAGAGTTGATTATCTTTGTGACTATTTTCATAACATGTTCAAAGGGCAGTATTTTACAACACAAAGCTTCCTGATGGATAATACAGTGGTAGGACATAAAGTTTGAAAATGATTCATCTTTCCTGCAAAGGGCAATCAATCCTTTGTTTTGACCAACCATTGCTGGTGTCCCATCGGTAGTTATCGCAGACAACTTATGCAAAGGCATGTTGATCGACCTGGCGTATGTTCTGAAAGTTTTATAAATATCCTCACCTCTCGTCTGTCATTTCATTGGCAATATTTGCAACAGCTCCTCTTTTACTGTGAAGTGACTAAATACCATTCTCACCATAACTGCCAACTGTGCGGTGTCTGATATATCTGTTGACTCATCAAATTGCAGAGAGAAGCAGTCACATATTTCCAAGTCAGTCTTTAACTGAGTTTGCAAGTCTTTTGAAATTGCGTGTATTCTTCTTGCGACTGTGTTATTTGACAACTGTAGGACTTGTATCGCCGACATCATCTCACGCTTGTTAGAATATTCCTCAAACAAACAATCAGCAGCAGTCAGAAATGCTTCTTTGAACAATTCACCATCCTGGAAAGGTTTTTTCTTTGCCAGCATGTGAGAAATTTTGAAAGAAGCAATGGTTGTCTTTTTAGATTTTTCCACAAGTCTAGTGAAAACAGTCTGTTGAGTAGTTAAACTTGGTTTAGTTGATTTATTTTTTTCTTTCTTACTTCAGATTTAAGTGGATAATTTGTATCAAAAGTGGTATGACTTGTCTGAAAGTGACGTTCAACATTGTGTTTTTTCGGCACTGCAATACTACTGCCACACAACAGGCAAACGCATTTACCTTTTCAATTAATGAAACAATATGATTCCTACCAGTCTGTGTTAAAATTATAGATTCGTTTTCTCTTATTTGGTTCACTCATTTTAGGACTAAAAAAATAAAAATAAAAATAGTTATAGAACTACAATATTATATCAAATTGCCATCATAATAATAAATTACCTGCCTCGCTTTTAGTTCATTTAAAATCGAATATATCAAAACACTGTGATCCTAGCTAACCGTCATGACCCGAACAGTCCAGCAACCGCAATCCAAATGGCAACTTGGCGCCTCCCGGTGGGGGGAGGAGAGTGTAAAGAGCGCAGCGGCTACACAAGACGCAACATGTACAAAGGCGAAAGCTAGGGGAACACTTATACATATGATATCGCAAACATACCAACGAATATAATAAACCTGTGTAGATACTTAAACAATATTTAAAAATTCTAACAAATGTATAAAAATAAATTATAGTTTTACTTAGTGTTTATGAAAAACTTCTGATGCAGTCACATAATGGCGGGCGCACACAAATCGGGCCGTGGGCGCCATGGCGCCCGCGGGCACAGGGTTGGGAATCCCTGCCTTAGGGCACACCCACTGTACCAGGAAACTACAGAAGTTGTCATCTTTTTGCCCAAAATGATCTCTACGTGCTTTAATGTTAATTAACCTACCCTGTCACCACCAATGTAAAAGTTATATCTCTTTACTTTGATTTTTATCCAGTTTCAAAGATTCCCCTCTCCTCAGTTTACATTCTCCAGCCCCTTTAATCTACCACAAATGGATTACATGTAACCCTCCTTATAGCTCCACCTTTTTTTCTGATGTATAAAATAAGCTGCAAAACTACTATTCTTAGGAGCATTTTTCAATCTCTTGACATTTTACTTCCCACAATTGCCATCAGTTTGTCTTAAACTCATAAAAATTTGTTGCAGGTTTGGACATTTCTTACATTGACAAATAGACAATTAGATAAATAGACTGACCCTGAAATTTTATTAGCAATGATGAGAGAAAATCTTTTTGAAAGGTTATGAAAAAGTAATTAATAATCAACTTCTGGCTACTCCAAGAAACCTAGTGACAAATTAATTACGTAGGAAGAACAGGTAACAAGCCATTATTGATAATGATTACTTCCCACAAGAAATGAACATGAAGTTCAGTTATTGATACTAGTCTATTTAAAGGTTGTCTGTATGAAATATGAAAACATTTTCTGTAATAGAGTAAAATACTAGCTCTTTCTCTTTCACTCTGGCTTAGGCTACTACCTGCTGCTTTCAATATGCTAATTGTTTAGAAAAATTCTACTTGAGGCTTGAGTATTTTGCAAAAACAGCCTCTTGTTGGGAGGAGTCTTTCTTGAAAAGATGGGGAAATGTATGCAAAACAATGATTGTTTGTCAAAGATTTACAAGAACCTCAGGATCGGACTCAGACTGACCAGGAAAAAAGAGATCTGAAGATATGAGCTCTTCCTTGACTCCTACCTCATGCTCTGTCCCATCTCTCTTCCCTGGGCATATAGTATGCTAGAACTTGGGGAATTCTTAGATGGATTTGTGTAATAATGAAGAGCTCCTATCTTCTCAGTCAGTGTCTCTCAATCAATAAAGTTTTCCTTACTCAAAACTCAAATCTATTGAATATTGGCTTTTTTAAAGCACTGGGCCCACAAACCCTGTAATGACAACATTTACAGAATATTAACATTGGAACAAAAATTGGAGGCAATTCTAAGGACAGACAAAAAGACCACTACATGATAGTGGTTAGAACAGACCCAGGATTAGAAAAACCACCTGGGTAACTCTATAATTCTAGATAGCTATGGTTTCTATCTGTAGAGTGTGAGTAGCTATCTATGGTAGAGCCATCAGGGACATTCTATTATAATGTCCATACAATGAGGAACCCTCAGTAAAAAGTTAAGCTGACCTTTCTCACGTGAAGTCAATTCTAAAAATAGTAACTAGCCTCTGCTTATATAACTTGTAGACAGATGCTGTGGTTTGGCTCTGTCAATAGGGATATAGCTCGCTTGCTGCTATGCATCTCTCTTTCAAATAAACTTCTCCTTTCATTTTGCCTGGCTCCTGTTTGGTTTCCCCTTTTGGTACATCCTTTCAGCAACAGAGAGAAGGTTCTTCTGAGAGAATAAAATGGAGGTGGATTGTATGTAGATTTTCTTTGGCTATGAAGTAATTATTAATGGCAAGTTGGAGATGGAAGAAAGTAATATATTCTTGTTATTTCAGTGTGTTTTTTTTTCTTAAGACTTTTTAATACATTTTGAGACAAGTTAAAAGAATGTATGGGATATTAATTTAAAGTTTCAATTCCCAAGGATGCAAATACAGTTGGTACATAGTGGGAGAATGAATAATGCAGTATTATGAACTTCCACTTCTTTTTGTGAAAATAAAACTTAATAAAAAGCAACTGCATTTGAAATCACTTTTACAGATGGGCTAATCTGACCATAGTCATGTTAGAGTTGCTTTAAAATGGGGCTAACTAATCATGAAATAAAAATTTCAACACTAATGGAATCAAGTATAATCCACTTTACAAATAAATGTCTGTGGGTTCTGTGAGTTAAAAGCAAACAAAAGTTTATTCGCTACACTTATTTTTTCTTCTAATATCAGTGTAATGAAGACCAAGTTATATAAAAAAGTTTAAAGATTACCTTAAGAAATTACCCTGTTTGTAAAAGAATTACAATCTTTATCATGAGCCATGTAAAAGCATTCACAGCTTTCATTGCTACTTATATTTTTATTAATATTGCTTTTGATAATTTAAGGACTATTACTCTTTATCAATTATAGTACCATGTTGCAATTGACCATTTAAATCCAACTTGCTCAACCTACAGCCTGGGCTATATGTGGTCCTAGGACGGCTTTGAATGAGGCCCAACACAAATTCGTAAACTTTCTTAAAACATTATGAAATTTTATTTTGCAATTTCTTTTTAGGTCATCAACTATTGTTAGTGTATTTTATGTGTGGCGCAAGACAATTCTTCTTCCAAAGTGGCCCAGGGAAGCCAAAAGGTTGGGCACTCCTGTTTTAAATCTTTATGTACAGGAAAATAAATAAAATGACAGGGCTATGGGTCATGCATTTTCTTATTATTTTGTCCGGATTGAACCAAGACATTCCTCCAATATTGCTTTTCTATTCAAGACCCTGAAGATATTAAAAGAAATTAAGTTATCATTTATAATCTTCACTTAATTTCAATATAAACTGATAGGCAACAATGGGTAAGGCTAAACTTTCTGGTTGATAATGGGGGAGGTTACCAGTGTTTATTTACTCAATTGCTTATGAATGAGTGTTACCAGGTTTAGGTACTTCTTGCCACCTCCAAAAATTGAGAGACAAGGTTGGTAGAAAGAAAAATAGATTTATTAAAAACGTTGGCATTCTGGAAACATGATAGAGTCCTGTCCAAAGGCCATCTCCTGGATACTAACTAGCAAGATCAAAAGTTTATACAGACACCTGAGAAGAGGCAGAATGAAAGAAAGAGATAGGTGCCCCAGCAACTCCTGGTGGGTTTGGAAAAAAGAAAAGAAAAAAAAAGAAGGCTCTTCTCGCTTTCAGGGATTGGGGTGGATTTTATGCAGATACTGAAAAGATTTCTTTCAAGTCAATGTAAACAGAGTCATTGAAAATGGTATGTATAGTAAATAGAAACTGGTATGCATAATAAACAGTCAATAGGAGTCATTGAAACTGCATTAAGGAATAAAACAAAGAAAAAGGTTTTAAGATAAACTCCACTGTTGAACCCAACTAAACTGAGGGTGTTAGATCCTCACAGCAGAGAATACAGTGTCACTTTTACATGAAGATTATTTTTTTCAATGTAAGAATGTCAAAATCAGCAGATAATTTTTATTGAGTTTATTTGAGCCAAACTGATGACCTGTGATGGGGAACAAAATCATAAATGTTCCTGCCAGTAACAATTCTGCAGTTTTTTAATGCATTTGAAATTGATGGAAAAAAGCGAGGCAGGTATTGGATTACACGAGAGTTAACAAGATCATGCACTTTCTTGAACATGGTTAAGGTTTATTTTAAATATACGCTAACCTAGATGCACAGAAGCAACGAACAGGGCTTGCTTATGGCAAAGATAAACTCTTCCCTGGAAAGTTATCTGCCTGGGGCATGACGACCCACCAGGACTCACCTTTAGAAATTTATGATCAGATCACCCTGTGAGGTTACTTTTTATAGAACTTCCCCCACTTTTCATCCACATTTTAATAAATGTATTAACCTGTAGAGAAATGTTCTGCTCTATTTCCTTTCTTCTTTAGATCTAATGTGGCTAATCCTCTCAAATTTGAGCTGTTAGATGAGGGGTTTGACATATTCAAGATCAAGTATTTTTCAGTCAATGGAAGATCACTTTCTTGTTCTCTGTGACTAAATTTCATTGATTTGAAATTAATACCAGAGTCGGCAGATGATGAATACAAAAATTCCTCCTTAGTAGCAAAGAACACCTTGCAAATATTAGATTGCTTTTCTCTATTTTAGTATATTTAATTCTTCAGTGTCTTTGCACTTCTGGTTTTTGAAGCAACGCCTTTTTAAAAAAAATAGTTAAAAGTTTTCTGAAAAAATAGAATTCTATTACTAGTAATAATAAATTAGAAAATTAAGTTACTAAAAGACATTATAGCACACAAAAATATCAAGGTTTCTCAAGCTAACGTTGATGAATAGCCTTTATGAGAATGAATATCAAAGCATTTTAAGCCTTCAGTAAGTGTTGCATTGTGCCTGAAAAAAATAGGCAGTTGACAAATGTATAGTAATATAATATGCTAAGACATGGCCATTGTTGCAGGCTATCAAACATGTGCCATGAAGGCCAAATCTGGGTAACGTGTTGCCTGGCCGGCTTCTATGCTTTACTTTTTTTCTGGAGAATTTATTCCAAGAACAAATCATCTGGCTTTAATCTAACTTCTATTTCAGCATCCCAAAAGCCTTTTTATCCCAAGGTTTCTATCCAGACAGTGAATTACCTTCTATTTTTATCCATGTCCTAAGATCTTTACTATGGATACAGACTATCTTCATTTTAAAGTCACAGGTGTCTTTGAAATCTAGAACACATGAGGAAACAATGGACAAAAGTGTAATTCTCCAAGAGGAAAACATAATGCAATGAGCAGTGGCTTCTAAACATGAAAAAGTAAAATGACTAAACTCTCAAGAATGAGGAAACAATAACTTAGCAGGATCATCTTCACTCTACATAAATATTTAAATCTTTTTCACTGATGAAGATCTTTTAGGCAATGATTATCAATGGATAATGGAGCAGTAAGTAAATATTTTTTCAGCATCATTAAATAATAAGAATTTGGGAAGAAATAAAAAGTATATTATTTAATCCAAATTATTTAAAATACATATTAAAAAAATCTTAAATCCAAAACCCAAAGTTTCATTTTGAAAAATGATCTAGTATTTTTGGTTGGGAAAATATATTAATTGTTGAAATAATTAATTTTGGAGCTATAATACATTCAGAAGTCATTTTATAATAACATTGCATTATACGGCTATATTTTGAAACCTAGTTCTAGATCTAAAATGTTATTATCAAAATATTCATGGTTTAGTGACTTAAATCCTTATCAAAGATTCTCTGTAGGTTTCAATTTTTTTTAATTAACTTTTTACAAGTTCACATGTGATCTACTCAGTGAAGTGTGGAGAACAGGACTGATGTCATGTTTAGCACATGTGCAGTAAGTCATGCAAACAACTGTCATGTGCAATAAAGTCATGTCAGCAACTTCAGCATATGCGCTGTAGAGTCATGGAAACAACTGTGTTGACTGATAAAAACTGAGCATGAGTAATGGAAGAAGTATACAACTGATGGACTATAAGAATTCCAGACTCCAAACAGTTAATCCATGCAGTATCCACCCAGAATAGGTTTTGTAGAGAGTGCATTGTGACTGACTACGCCAACTCTGCCTTGCAAGACGGTGACCAACCCGTAGCTGCCTCCCAGACTCGGAGGTACTGAAACCCTCCATCTAATCCAAACTTGAACTCAAACTTAGACTGTCGGGTTCATGATTCATTGATTATTGATTGTTCATTAACATGTGCTTGAATTCCCTAATTACTTGGAGTATGGTATGTTATTATGAATTGGTGTGTTGAGTAATAATCCATATCGTGTGGGTTCTTCCTTGGTGTCTTAGCTATCTGAACGCCCTCGTAGAGGCTTCCCCAGCACAAGCAATCAATGGATTTGTGGTGAATTCACTCTCCCGCATTGGGTGAGTTGGCCTGGCTCATAGGAAAGACAGTATAGTAGCACAGGGTATCCAATGACCTTGCCATATAAAGTTTTAGGTAATTTTATAAAAGTTAAGTTATTGATGATTTCAAAATATTCTCATACCACTTAGACTAAATGCTTTCTCAACTGTATAAAGTAAATTGCAGGGGAATCCAGAATGGCTCAGTGGGTTAAACGCTCACTTTGCAGCCCCGGGGAATGAGGATCGAATCCCAGCCCTGGCCTGTGCGGACCCATATGCTGAACTGGGGAGTGCCCGACCCCAGCCCAGTTCCTGCCCTGTACAGCCTCGAGCCCACCTGTGGAATGAAACTATGTGAAAAAACCAATGATGTGCAACTACGGAGACTGTTCTGGGCCCTCCCCCTTCTCTCTGTCTCTGACTCTGTATCTCTCTCTCTCTCTCTCTCTCTGTCAAAAACAATAAAAATAAATCTTTAGGAAAAAAGGAAGTAAATTGCATACTAAAGCTGTGTGACACATCGTTTTCTACAAAGTTTGTAGACAATATTAGAATACAGAACACCTTATAAAAACAATAAAAATCTACCACTACATTAATCATTTTATTATTGCAATCAACAATGTATATCCAAACATACTAACTCTTATTTTGAATATCAATTACTTCAGAATAAGTGACTCCAAAATTCAGTAGCTTAAAACAATACCATTTCATTGTATTTTACAATGCTGTGGGATCAGTGGTGACAACTCACCCCTGCTCTTCATGTCTGCCAAGCTCCAACATTCAAAATGACTGTTCTCACATGTCTAGTGTCTTAGGGTCACTGGAATGCCTGGGGTGACTATACGGGGGCATAGAAGGACTCTTTTGATTTAGGCCATACTAGCACATCTGGAAGCTTCCTTACCATCTGGTTTTTCTCCAGGTAGCTTCTTCACATGGCTTTTTGGGATCCTTAAAATACAGCAACTGGATTCCACAGGCAGCACATAAAGCTTGCTATACTCGTCATGCCTGAGCTAGGAAATCCCAAATTGTCATTAGTGATCCATTCGGTTGGTCAAAGCCAGCCACAAATATGATCCACATTCAACAGGAGAAATAAATAAGCTTTATTTCTTGACACAAGGTAAATAATTTGTACACAGTAGAAAGAAGGTGTTACTGGGCAAATTCTCTAGGAAATGATTTGCAAAACTCAAAACAAATTTTCTTCACCTGTTTTGCTTTTGTGGAAATATGAAAATTATTTGGCTTAATGTCATTAAAAAATATTTAGTATCTGATTTGTATTGTGCAACTATGTTAGCTTTTGAGAATTGGGCAAGGAAGACAAAAATTTTAAGAATTTCTAAAAATAAATCATGTGCTTACGCTTATCATTGTAGCTGGTTCTGACCTTTGTAATTTTTGAAATTCATTTTCAAATAAAATAAAGTTGAAATTATAAATGTTAACATTTTAATTTAGAATGAAGCCTACCAAATGAAAAGTAAATTTAAACATTTAAGAATCTCTTAATTGCTTCAGCAAGTAAGAGCAATTAAATTACCCTCTTATGCATGTTTACTTAATATCCACTTCTTATATTTTTATAAAGCTCTTTAAATATATTTTTCTCCATGGTCTTATAAGCATAAAAACATGCATTCTTATAGGTATATTTTGCTCTTCAAACATTTTCTTTCATGATGAAATCATTTTGGTAGGCTCTAGTTAAATCAATGAATCATAAATAATAGGACAACTAACCAACTAAATAATTCTTGCAGCTGTAGTTGATAGACGTAGTTCCTAGAGTTTTGTGTTTAATTCACTCTATTTTACTGGTTCATAAGCCTTATAAACATCGACTTTATTCAATATTTTTCTTGGCACACTGACTGAATATGTTTCCACCCAATAAGACATACGTTTGAATTATATCTGCACTGTGAATATTCTTCCTGACAAGAACGTAATTTTATAAAATTGTCAATAAGTCTTTTTATTTTTAGACAAGTACAAATATATGCCTGTGGTGCACATTGTCAATTCTTTTAAATCTTCATCTTTTGAACTAAAATCAATAACCAAAAGAATATTAGCAAAGCTCTTTTGTCATTTGCAAATAAGTCTTTTTAGATGGATTTTTTTAAATGTAATGATTCAGAGAAGACTCAGTTGTGAGTGAAATAATTCTTGTTATGCAGAGATGTTAACAAATAACCCTCAGCATGTGCTTTTTAGGAAAGTCAGTTCCTCCACTATGTTTGCTGACTTCTGTCTTCCTTTATGTTCCAACACCATTCTTAGGTAATTGATGTATGACTTTCTTTGCTCAATCTTCAATATTGAGATATTTTGAAGTATAATACCACGAGGAAGGATAGCCAGATGGCATAAGGATGACCTAGAGTAAGCACTAGAGTACCAGTAGTCAAACATGGATCCATGGATGGAATTCAGAGGATTTATACATTTGGCGCTGGGGCAAGATGGGGGAGCAACTTCTTTCACTAATTTCTAATGGAAATTTCCCTTGCAGGATATTTGGTCCTGTCTAAAACCTCCACAATTATAAAATGTCTCTGGGTTCAAATAATCCATAATACTTATTTATACTTTTGGCTTACAAAGTGCATAAAATTACTATGGTATTATCAGTCTAATAATTGTGTTGTGGCTAGAGTGCCATAATAACCCTAGTGGGGAAGCTGGGATGGCTCAGTGGGTTAAGTGCTCACTTTGCAGCCCTGGGGACTGAGGATTGAATCCCAGTCCCAGCCCGGGTGGACCCATATGCTGAACTGGGGAGTGCCCCAGTTCGGTTCTCACCAGGGCGAGACCCTGGCCCAGTTCCTGCCCTGTGCAGCCCCGAGCCCACCTGTGGAATGAAACTATGTGGAAAAACCAATGATGTGCAACTGTGGAGACTGTTTTGGGCCCTCCCCCTTCTCTCTATCTCTGTCTCTGTCTCTCTCTCTCTGTGTCAAAAACAATAAAAATAAATTAAAGAAAAATAATAACCCTTGTAGCCTCATAGGCTTTTCAAAGATCTTTTTGGCATGGACCAAATGTCTCCATGGACATTTTAGACAGAAAAAAATGTCCGCTGATTGAAATGTCACATTTCCTAACTAAAGGTAGGAGACAAATTATAAAACTATTAGGATTAATTATTTACTTGTTCCTAATATAAATCACACATTTTCACATAAACTTATAGTTGTTGCAGAAAACTCAAAAAATAAACTAACAACTACTTTGATATTATGGTAAGTTTGAGAAATGCTAATATTTCTTATTATTTAATGTGTTAATGAAGAAATACATTTATATGAATGCATATATTAAATATTAATGTAACTGGATTTCATATAAAATGTATTTTATTTTATAAATTGACAAGTTTTCTCTAAGAATGGTGTATCAAAAAAGATTAAGAATCTTAGTGATTCTTTTAGCATATTATGATTACAAAATAATTATCAGTTCCCTCATCTATCATCCATTTTTGATTTCTCACTTTAGCTAGTAAAAATATGTTTTATAATGTAGTTACCTGGATTTTAATTTTTGAGTTGCTTTGCCTTTGACAGAACATGTTTGCTAAAATTGCCCTTTAAATAACATTTAACTTGAAAATACATCATCTATCTAGTCTATAAGCAAAATGCATAATTTCAAAATATGTCCTGACACAGAACTTTTTGATTATTACTATATTTTCCAACTCTAATTGTTATAGCTTTTGTAGTAAATTTTCATTATTCATGTCATACCAGGCATTAAGATTTTACACATCTTCTTTGCTTCTCATCATCTTCAATGTTAGTACTTTAGTCTAAGGCACCATCATCTCTTCCTAGTCATTGCAGTGGAAGCCAAACTGATCGTCCTTTGTCTAAACCTATCTGTCCTCCAGTTTACGTATCACACTATACTCAGAGATGTCCTTCTGTGTAGCTTAAATCATTATACTCCTCTCTTGAATACACTCTAAAATATACTTATTTTATTCATATCAGGTAACAAACATCCTTACAATGTCCAGGAATGTTTTATATCATCTCATTTTTTTACTTCCGACTGGGTAGCATCAACTGAAGTTCTTATCTGAGAGCTTTGGGAACAATTAAGGTAATGTGCAGAATTCAGTTCCTTGTGGTTGTAAGACTAAGGTCATCGATTTTCTTCTTGGCTCTCAGAGAGGAGCCACTATCACCTTCTAGAAATCACCTGCATCTTGACACCACTTTACCTTCCAATGAGTGCTGTGACATCAAATTCTTCTAATGATTGAAATAGCTTTGCCTTCCTCATTCTCTGCTAGTTATTACAAAAACAATTAAGAAACAATAACTGAAAGAGCAAAGACTAAATTAGGCTTACTTAGTTAATTAATCAAAGTCAACTAATTAGTAACATTTATTAAATTTTCAAAATTCTTTTTCTACATAATTTTACATAATCATGAGCTGTATATTTCAATATAGTCACCGTCCAGGGAATTGGGGCTAGAAAGCTTAAGGTAGCCATTTTAGAATTCTTCCTCTCACAGATAGAAAATACTTGGAAAGAAGGATGTATTCGTTTTTTATCACTATATAACAATATTGTCACAAACTTAACATTTAAATAGCACTCTGTCATAGTTTATTCTGTCAGTTTCTAAGGGTCAGAAGTCCAGTATAAATTATCTGGGTTGTTTGCAAGTCTCCAATCAACATGTCTACCATAGATAGATTCTAATATAGAGATTAGGCTAAAGAAGGATCTGCTTTAAGATCATGCCATTGATAGAATTCAATTTGTTATGGTTATAGGAGTAAAAAGCTTATTTTTTGATGCTTATGAGCTGGAGACCACCCTCAGTTCCAAGAACCCACTCAGACTTCTGTGCCTTGTGTCCCCAACATAGCTCTTCACTTCATCAAGCCAGCAAGAGTCTTTTTCCATAATGGGTATTACGATCTTATATAATAATTTACATGTACTCTAACATTTCATCAATTTTGCCTTATTCTATCACTTAAAAGGAAGCTACAGGTCATGCCCACTCAATAAAAGTGCATTCTACAAGAGAATAAACACTAGAAGAAACCACGGGGGACAGGGGGGTTTAAGAATGTTATGACAGAGGAATTTTAAAAAGCAAAAAGGGGAAGCCGGGATGGCTCAGTGGGTTAAGCGATCACTTTGCAGCGCCAGGGACCAGGGATCGAATCCCAGCCCCGGCCCGTGTGGAACCATATGCTGAACTGGGAGCTCCCCCAGTTCAGTTCTTTCTCTGTCTCTGTCTCTGTATCTCTCTCTTTCTCTGTCAAAAAGCAATAAAAATAAATAAATAAATATTAAAAAAAAAAGGCAAAAGAGCAGAGAAGGAAACGTGTGCCCATGTGTGAATGCATTTATGGAGTTTGTGAGTGCTTGGGTATGAGCCTGTGTTTATGTATGAGAAAGGAGAAAGACACAGGCAAGTACATGTTCATGTATGATGGACGTCATGAGACTTGAATGGCATTTGAACCACATCAAATTATACTTCTGTAAATCCCTGTGTTGCTTTATTGCATGGCCATTAAACTCTAGGCCTTTCATTTGGTTTTGTTTCAAGTAATATAGTTAGTTTGGCTTCTATCACTAGCAGTTTCTGCCAACTGAGAATCATAGTCCCATACCAATAAAATGTTTTGAATAGGATCTAAACAGTAAATAGTAGCTATGTCATTATTATTCTCAGAAATTAAAAATGAACCAAACAAAGTACTAGGTAAATTGTCATAAAAGGTTGAGAATAGAAAGTCATGTGTTCATCAAAGTAAGTGTCTTCCATTCAGTCATTTTAGAAATGTTATCTTTGCCCTAGGTTAAAAGAAAAAAAGAGGATTTGTATCATTTAGTCAATAAAATTTTTAAATAACTTTTTCTTTGTCCAATGTTATTCTTGAAACTGAAGCTAAGTCTTAAATATAATAATATAAGTAAAAGAAAACATAAAATTAGGAAAATCTATTACAAGTGAGAATATCAAGGTATATTTTGTCAAAGCACACAATAATTAGTTTAGATATGGATGGGGGAAGAATAAATCAGAAAGAAAAGATTTTGAGTAAAAATGATAAAGGTTTTTGCATGATGCTACATTAAGCATATTCTACTCTAAAATAGTTGATAGATACACAGGATTACTTTAAAAAGGTATTCAGGGGATGCCAGAATGACTCAGTGAGTTGACCGCTTGCCTTGCAGCCCTGGGTCTGAGTATCAAATCTCAGCCCTGGCCCTTGTGGACCCATGTGCTGAACTGGAGTGTTTTTCCCATGGTGGATGCCCCCAGTTTGGCTCCTGCCTCCAGAGTGCTTCCAATATGTAAGCACCACCACCACCCCCCCCACCACCCCACCCCCACAGTTCGTAGGGGAATGCTTTCCATACAGGCGGCCCCTGGTCCAGTTCCCACCCTGCGAGGCCCCGTGATCACCTATGTGGAATTAAACTATGTCAAAAACTAATGATGTACAACTACAGAGACTGCTCTGGGCCTTCCTCCTTCTCTCGGTCTCTCTCTCCCTCGCTCTGTGTGTCCAAACAATAAAATAAATCTTAAGGTCTATAATCAAAAGGGTAATTACCTCCAGTGGGCCTGACTTAATCAGAAGAACACTTTAACATACAATCTGAAGTTGAGAGACCAAAAGCAGCAGGGACTCTCTCCCTGCCTGTCCTCTCTTGGAAGAAAAACACTGTCATGAGTTCTATCAATGCAAGAAAGCAAATTTGACCAATAATCACAGGAGTTGAGAAGGGTATCCCAAATCTTAGAAAAGACCGTGGTCCCCACTACCTGATATCTTAATTGTCGCCTTGTGAGACCCTGAGCAGAGGATCCAAGAAAGTCGTACCTGAAATTATGTCCCTATGAATGTTGAACGAATAAAGATGTATTGCTTTAAGCTGCTAATTTTGTGGCAATTTATAAAGCAATAGAAAGCTCATACACAAGCATCTAACATATTGAAAAACTTTTAAAATATCATCATAAATCCTACTCACCTCTTCTTCATATATTTATCTTGCCTAATGCTTTTTCCAGGAAGTTCTGTTCAAAACATAAATTAAATGTATTCTACAGAAAATAAGAACCATGTGGGAAGCTTGAATTGGGGATACAGACCAGTCTCAGTGGTGGCTCAGCATTTGAAGGTTTCCCTTTGCCTCCATACTTCAAGTAGAACAGGGCTATTCTTATCTTTGTATAGCCTATTATTCCACAAAGATTTTTGGGTACAGCAATTTTACTAAAAATTACTATTCAAAACCTTGTTACAGGCGTACTTGATATAAAACACGTTGTTGTTTTTTTCAGTTGATATTTCTCTACTGTATCAACCTACTTCCTATTTAACCACAGTGCCATTTTTAACTCAATCTGCAGAACATAAGCTTGCATCAAACATAAGTTTGTATCAAAACAGAAGAATTTTGCCCATTCTCATTATCACTAGATTTAACTGAAGGGCATAGATGACCAAATATAGTGTTATTTACTGTGTTATAGATTTATAGATGAATGTTATATTTTCCTTATAATATATATAACATATATACATATAGTTTTCAAACTATGTAGTTTTTATATACTTTATTTAAACCAGAAATTGAAGCAACACTATATTAATTTATTTAAAGATAATCAACTTTAAAGTGACAGAGGAGATCTCTGATTATATCTTTCAGGGCTTCTTTATTGTTACTTCAATTTTTTGCTGGGTTTTCACCCCAATCTCACAAGTGCTGCCCACCCCAGAGTGGGAAGAGAACCTGGGGCTCAGGAGACATGGTTCCCAAGCTCAGATTTTTTTTGAAGGTTGTTCATTTTAAATATAAAGTCAGAGAGGGACATGCTGGTGTCATACACTGTCCTTTGTCCTGGTCCTATGGTTATAAATCACGTAGGCTCAAAGAAAAATTTTTCTTTTAACTTTTATTGTTTATGTTCTGACCATGGCAAATATTCTTAGCTAACTGCATTTGTTAAGGATGGTATTTTAAAATGCCATCAAACCTGGAGACTGTAAAGGATCTCTCATAGTGTACAAAATTATAAAAAGAGGATAGATTTGTTTCTGATCAATTAGTATGGTTAGTCATCTCACAAAATACAGGATCCTTTCAAGGAAGTGCTTGCCTATTAAAAAGACATCTGTAGTAAGAGTGAAATGTAAGAATTCCAAGTTTTGTGTATATATTTTTAATGCAAACATGCATTTCTAAATATCTGCTCAATTTAGAAAATGAAATTTTGGCATTACCATAGCCTCCTAAGCATGTATGCCCAAGACTGAAAAACACTTTGATATTTTTAATGATGAAATCCTTTAAATCACACATAAACACAACTCGTTTAGGAGTGTAAATTCAGCAAAATTTAGTAACCATTGAGTAGTTAGTAGGAAAGTAGCTTATAAGAATATATCTTGTAACAATTTTATAGAAAGAAATAGAATTAAAATATTATTCAAATTTCTTACTCTTAACTTTTCTCAACAAATACAGCATGTTTTTATTGAAAAATTATCAAGTTTTCCACATTTATCTTAACAAATTCTTCTTAAAATTTAAAATATTTCTTCAATCACTATCCTTATCAGTGGTCACTTCTTTATAATAGTTTACTGTCTGTAGGCATACATGACATATTTATGTATATATGTACGCCTATATACATATAGTTAGTCTTAACGGTGTATCTGTGTCATCTCATACTATGTTATAAGCTCCTAGAAACAAAAATGAAGTGTTAATCATCCCCATATTGTAGAGTTTGACATGCTATTTTTGTCATCAATACTTTTTTTCAATGGGATATAGTTCAATTGTGTATCCACTAGAGAGACTATGGTATATGTAGACAGAAATAAAACTAAGTAAGATGATATCATGTATGATGTGACAGGGTTTCTTTTGTTTGTTTGTTTTGTTGTTGTTGTTGTTGTGCTTGAGAAGAGAAAAACTCTGAGATGTCTTAAATTAAATTACAACAGGAAGAGGGAGGGAGAAAGAGTCAAGGCAAGTTAATCATCTGACAGAGGCATGGACCAAAACCAACAAAAGATTGCTCACATTACTGAAGGTATTTTGAAACTTTGAATCAACCTCAAGGTGCCTATTCCAGCACTCATCTAGAAGGAATAGCCAACCACGACATGCCACCCATCCCGCTTGCATGGACATTCTGAACTGTTACCTGCATCCAATCCAAAAGGCGTAAACACTTCTTCCTTGTAGACTATGCACCTATCCCAGAACTTCCTCACTTCACTTTTTCCCACCCTCTTTACCTTGCACAGGTAGCCCTGATGCTGATAGTTTAGATTGCATAAACCCCAGGACCTAACTAGCATATGATTCACTAAACCCTTTCTTTCAGAAAAACTTTAGGCCTCAAGAGTTTTGTATATCATTCTTTCTTAACATTCATTTTTGGCTTTATAGTTATAATAGAAGTAATTATACTCAGTCAAAAAACTATTCTATTTGATTTTATTTCTATATTACAAGTTACGAAAGCAAAGGATTTTGCTGATAATTATAGAACAAGAGTGAGAGTGGAAAGGAACATGAAGAAAAGCAATCCTTTTGTTTATTTAACATAAAAGTGAAATTCTAATTGGAAAATGAGATGAAAACTTCTCTGTATATGGCTTATATTGTCAGTTGAGCTTCCCAAGTTTTATCCATCATTGTATCAGCAGCACCTGAATCAGAGTTTGGTCTAGGGTATTTTTTCAATAAATATTTGTTGAATAGAGAATCCAAAGACTTTATCAAACGAAGGAGATATAATTCAGATATCTCTGATAAATAGACAGTAATACTGGCAGATGCTTTTCGGTGTTTGCTTTACCCACCTCTAGTAGTCTGTCTCTGCAAATGGATGGAGCACAGATATATTTACTTTTATAAGATGAATTAGAATTCACTGAATATACTCACTCTTGGTTCAAAATAACATTTTGTGTTTCAAATGCACATAGTGTATAAAGAAAGGTTCATGAAGGTTTGACTAGTTTGGTGCCCAAACTGTCTGCTTAACCTACAGAAGATTGAATTGTAAACCAAAGAAAGAGTAGGCATTATGTAATTTGGGTAGGTATGTGAGTGTGTGTGAGTGTGTATTTGTCGGAAGAGAGTGAAGGTTTGTATACCGAGGCTATCTCAGAGCAAAAGCAGTACTGCTAGCATGACATTACCTGCGGAAGTGCAAGAAGCCAGTGTGGTTAGAGGACAGACTGTGACCTAATGCATGTTTAAGGCTGAAGAAGTGCATAATAGTCAGATATGAAAGGCTTTTCAGTCAGTAATAAAAACAATTAATATTAAAGGAAGAGCTAGCCATTACATATAACGCTTTCCATAAGGAACACAAGATTATGTATAATCACTGTGCTATAAGATCTGCTGCTTACCTGAATGTTGCAAAATCCTCCCTTCTCTCTCTCCAACAGGCAATTATTGGAGAGGACTTTGTGTCACAACTGTGTATAAAAGTCTCTAATCTCAATACGTTAAGCAACCGTGTATGATATCATGTGAGCATAAGACTTCCCAATTTTCATGCATGCAGATTCTCTTTTAAAAGACAAAATTATTTTAATACAAAAGTGGTTTTAAAAATCAGAGTAAGAGAAAACAGGGATAATGGTGCAAACAGACTGAGGTTGAATTTCTCACTACACAGGGGCAAGGACTTGAACATATTATTTTGTAGAATAAATGAAGGTATATGTTGCATTTTACGAAGATAATTCATAAGATTATATGATGTTTATTTGATTTTGTCCCTGGGCCTTTGTCACATCTGCTATAGATGCAAGTAATTAAAAAGAGATCCTTCAATTTTAGGCTCAGTGTTAACCTATTTGAACTACTTAATTCTAAATTCAGCTGAATAAGTCTAATTAGTCTGAACCATCACTAACGCTGCTCATTCATTCAGTTAAGCTGTAGACAGCACAATCAAGTATCATGAATTTTTCAGTATTGAGGTTTCATTACAATAGTGTACATAACAGAAAAGATCACTGCTCGCATGGACCTAATATTGTTGTAGAAAATGGACAATAAGTAAATGAACACTTGAATAGGCAAGAAAATATTAGAATAAGTGCTATGAGAGAAAAGAATTAATGGTCAGGAGGCTGCTTTATAACTGGTGGTTTGGACACAACATTGATAAAAATCAAGGACCAGTAAACAAACACATTCATACTGTGGTTGAAGGCAAAAGGATTAGAAAATATATGGTAGGGGATGATGTCAGAGATGAAAGCCTGGGGCAGATCTAATTAGCCTTCCTAGGCTAGGATACAGCAGTTGGATTTTATTGTAAATGCACTAGAAAGACACTGGGTGGTTTTCATTTGATTAAAGTATTTTCTGTATGTTTAAGATTGCTATGTGATGTGTCATATCGGGTTGGGGGGGGGGGGTCATCAATAATAGGAGCAAGAGAGGATAGTGTTCGGTCTATTGTCTTTGGTCTGCTGATAGATAACAGTAGTTTGGGCTAGGGTAGTTACAATGGAAGATAAGAGAAATATAGCTATTAAGGGTATATGTATAGAAGCTTAAGGGAGTATTATAATAGTTCATTGTAGGTGTCAAGCTGACTGGATCACAGGATACCCAGATACTTGGTTAAACATTACTTCTGAGTGTCCATGAGGGTTTCCTGATGAAATTAGCATTTGAGTTTATAGGCTGAGTAAAGTGAATTACACTTTTCCACATGGA
>PVKE010025911.1:8325-22785 GCA_004027555.1 Craseonycteris thonglongyai | reverse complement strand
CTAACTTTATGTTTTCTCAGTTCAGAATTTGGTGGATAATCTGTTTGATACTTGTTATGTAAAGCTAAAAAATGTCTCTCCAGATTACCCTTTTTAGCAATGGCTACCGAGGTAAGGCATATTAAACAACAACATTTATCATTCACCATTGTAAAAAAGTAATCGAGTTCCCATTCTTCATTGAAGTGATACGTTTTCGATTTTTTTGGTTTACTACTCATGTTCATGGGTATACTAGAATGCAAAGAAATATGACAATTTAAAGAATAAATATTGAATTAAATATTTTCCTAGAAAATTCAAAAACTCATGAACTGCGTCAATTATCCCCGTTACATTGAGAGAAATAATAACAATACTGCGTATTACGATTGGGGACAATACAAGTATATTAAAATCTAATATAGATATATTCAAATTTATAAGAAGTATGTTAAAGTTACAATATATTTATTACGGTTGACAATACTGACTTCTTAATTTAAATAGAATTATTGTTATTCCTAATATATTTGTAATACTGTCCGTTATTTTTCTCTCAGTGTAATGACCGCCGTTTAGAGATCTGTTGCCGAGAATGCTCACTTATCAAGTAAATAGATAGGTAAGAAAAGCAATTTAATTTAAAACAAAGAAAAGGTACTTACATTTTAAACAGAAGAAAAATTGAAACACAATGTGGTCACCGAGGATAAATAATATTGATTGATAATAATATTGTTAATACAAAAGAAAAGAAGCTACCGTATGACACTACCAAATATTCAAGCTAACTGACTGTGTTCTTCGATGAGTCGAGTCGTAACTGTTGCGTTCACGCGTTGCGTCCGGTGACAAGTGTAACACATAAGTCAAAATGTATTGTCTGGGTGGGCGGAGATCACAGTGTCAGACTGTCAGAATTCTAGGAATTGATGACCTTGGCAAATTCCCAGAATGCATTAAACTATTGCTAGAAAGTTTTGTCTTCTACAATCACTTCAAAGTCCATGGTACACGGAATTCCACCCCAGACATTGCAAGCGATCGACGATCAACCAAAATTGGCCTCGCGATCGACCAGTTGACTGCGATCGACTTGTTGGCCACCCCTGATCTATAGGATCCACCTTGGAGAGTCACATGGCCAATTCCTTCAGAGAATTTTTGTACTTGCATAGTATTTATCTAAATGTAGCACACACTATTGGTAGTGGCACAGAGACCATCTTAACTGGTTAATAGAAAGTCTAAAGCTACTAGATGTCCTATGATCACTTGGGCCAAATAGTTGTTTATACTTCTCTTTTGAGCTTTGAGGGTTGTGAAAGTACCATTGAAAACTTAAGGTAAAATAAATTAAGTTTCTGATCTTTTCCAAAGGTATAATCCCCATTGTAGAAACGCAGATGATATGCGTGAAGCAGTATTTCCTCTGAGTAGATTCATAGGACAATCTATGTTGGTTTCATTTTTTAAGTTCCTGGATACATGCCTCAATGAGGCATTGTCCAAAAGGGTCCCTGAGGTCTCTGACAATAACACTTTCAGACCCAAGTTATGTTTCAGTCAGGGAAACAAGTAAAGGTTTGATGTTCACATAACCATAGTACTCTCCTGGGGTGTCAGTGTCATTTACCACAGGGTAAGCCAGTTCTCTCTTCCTTGAGGAATGCAAATTCCCTCTGTGTAGGTTAATAACTACACACAGCAGGTTGAAAATCCATAAAGAAAGCAAGTGAACTAGAAGTTTAGCCCTGATATCTATTACTGTGGACAGTGTTGTAGTAAAATTTGGGATAAAATTTTGGGAACTCAACTGCTTCTTTTTATTTGTACTGTGTCTGTTGTTCTAAGTGTAAGCTGGCAGTATTTCTATTGATATAATTTATTCAATTACTTTGTGAGCCTCCTAAGAATCTCACTGTAGTTTACTTCTTTAGACAAAAGTCACACTTGTAAATCTCTTCAAAGGAAGGGTTGTTTGGCTTTGGGTTTTGTTGTTGTTTGCTTATTTGTTTATTGAGAGAACTTGTGAGACACAGGGCCTTTTGCATGACTGAGTAGTATTCTACGGCATCTCCTTTAATCTGACTGAGCCCTTCATAAAAGATTTTAGAGTCACATTGTCAGACATACCTCCAAATCATGTTTTTCTGGCATCATAAAGGGGTCAAATTTTGCTCAGAATACGTTTTGCAATTTTAGTATCTGTTGTCTGGAAGAGGCTAAAAGGTTTCAACAAACATCAAGACCTGGTTTCTGTTAACATTCCTCCCTCAATTATTTCTCTCCTCTCTCATTTTACTACAAGTAGCAAAAGGAAACCAGGTAGCACCTTCAATACTTTGCTTGGAAGGCTCCTAAGCCAACTCATAAGGTACATTTTCTATTTACAGTATTACCACAGACAAAAGAGTTGTCAAGCTTCCCACTACCATATATTAATAAGAACTGATCCCCCACCCCACTGTAGTTTCTAATAGTATGCTCCTCATTTCCTTCAGGGGCCTCACTGGTAGCACCTACAAAGTCCATACTTCTATTAAAAGTGAGTTCAAGGCACTTTAAGCTTTCACTACTGTTCTCAAAGCCCACTACCGGGTTCCAAAACCACTCCCACCTTTTAAATTCCTATGTGGCAGCACTTGACTTTCAGGTGCAAAAATCTGTATTATTTATCTATTATTATGCAGCAAGATAATCCTCTAGACCAGGGGTTTCCAACCTTTTTATACCCTAGGGTGCATTCTAAAATATCGGTAGGGCGGCGGGCACCAGCTATTTCTAAGGATATTAATTATTGAACAAGAATAAAAAATAATAAACAAAAATAATTTTAAAATAATAAATTTATTGTAAAAATTATATACACTCAAAGAAACATATATAAAAAACATAATACAAAGTAAATAAATTACACACATATAATAAAATCATTTAAATAAACAAAAGAAAACATAAAAAAAAAACAATCTGTCAGTGTGATCTTTGGCATTGCATTTCATTGGCCAGTGCCTCGTAATTAGGAGAGTATGACTACAACCCTGTTAGCAAATAATTATTAAGATGCTGATCGGTAAGTCGAGATCTATATCGTGATTTTACTAAATTCATGTTTGAAAACAAAGACTCACATAAATACGTTGACCCGAAAAACGATTTGATTTTATATGCCGCCCTTTTTAAAAATGGGAACCTTTCTTTGTCGACTATGTTCCATAAGTCCTCTGATATTAAGGATTTTAGCAAAATATCGTTCTTAAGGTTCAAAATTTCTAACTCTAGTTCTTCTGCTTTCCCCTGAACAAGGTCTGCAATACGTGCGGCTAGTTCTATTACATTTATTTGGCAAGTAAAAGGATTGATACAGAAGGAGACAATTGGCTCGACATTTGTAAACTGCAGAAATCTCTCTTCAAACTGTTTTTGAAGCACTTGCAGGGTCTCAATAAATAATGACACGTTTAATTCATTGTTACCTAGCATTTTCCTCATATATGGGAAGTGCACGAGAGCCTTGATATGCAGATGTGATATCAACAAAGTCCATTTTGCTTTCAATGCGTTTACAGAGCTTATCATTTCAGCTATGTTTTTGTCTTTTCCCTGCAACTCCAAATTGAAAGAATCTAATTTTTCCATGGTGTCAGCAAGAAAACCCAAATCTACCAGCCAGCAAGAGTCTGTTAGTTCATGATAATTTTCATTTTTATCATGTATAAATGTTTTTATTTCTTCAATTAAGTTCACAAATCTTGTAAGAACTTTACCTTTACTGAGCCAACGTACTTCAGTATGCAGGATGAGATTGTGTTCTTTATCTTCAGTATCTTCTAACAGGGCCTTGAAAAGTCAGTGTTGCAATGGAACTGCTCGAATAGAGTTGATTATCTTTGTGACTATTTTCATAACATGTTCAAAGGGCAGTATTTTACAACACAAAGCTTTCTGATGGATAATACAGTGGTAGGACATAAAGTTTGAAAATGATTCATCTTTCCTGCAAAGGGCAATAAATCCTTTGTTTTGACCAACCATTGCTGGTGCCCCATCGGTAGTTATCGCAGACAACTTATGCAAAGGCATGCTTATTGATCTGGTGTATGTTCTGAAAGTTTTATAAATATCCTCACCTCTCGTCTGTCCTTTCATTGGTAATATTTGCAACAGCTCCTCTTTTAGTGTGAAGTTACTAAATACCATTCTCACCATAACTGCCAGCTGTGCGGTGTCTGATATATCTGTTGACTAATC
This sequence comes from Craseonycteris thonglongyai, assembly GCA_004027555.1. Classification (NCBI taxonomy): domain Eukaryota; kingdom Metazoa; phylum Chordata; class Mammalia; order Chiroptera; family Craseonycteridae; genus Craseonycteris; species Craseonycteris thonglongyai. The sequence goes on along the minus strand of PVKE010025911.1, from coordinate 18,549 downwards.
AAATTGCAGAGAGAAGCAGTCACATATTTCCAAGTCAGTCTTTAACTGAGTTTGCAAGTCTTTTGAAATTGCGTGTATTCTTCTTGTGACTGTGTTATTTGACAACTGTAGGTCTTGTATCGCCGACATAATCTCACGCTTGTTAGAATACTCCTCAAACAATCGGCAGCAGTCAGAAATGCTTCTTTTAACAATTCACCATCCTGGAAAGGTTTTTACTTCTTTGCGAGCATGTGAGAAATTTGGAAAGAAACAATGGTTGCCTTTTTAGATTTTTCCACATGTCTAGTGAAAACAGTCTGTTGAGTAGTTCAACTTCATTTTAGTTGATTTGTTTTTTTCTTTCTTACTTCAGATTTAAGTGGATAATTGGTATCAAAAGTGGTATGACAAGAGACTTGATATGCAGATGTGATATCAATAAAGTCCATTTTGCTTTCAATGCGTTTACAGAGCTTATCATTTAAGCTATATGACTTGTCTGAAAGTGACGTTCAACATTATGTTTTTTCGGCATTGCAATACTACTGCCACACAACAGGCAAACGCATTTACCTTTTAAATTAATGAAACAATATGATTCCTCCCAGTCTGTGTTAAAATTAAAGTTTCCTTTTCTCTTATTTGGTCCACTCATTTTAGGACTAAAAAAATAAAAATAAAAATAGTTATAGAACTACAATATCATATCAAATTGCCACCATAATAATAGATTACCTACCTCGCTTTTAGTTCATTTAAAATCGAATATATCAAAACACTGTGATCCCAGCTAACCGTCACGACCCGATCAGTCCAGCAACCGCAATCAAAATGGCGACTTGGCGCCTCCCGGTTGGGTGGAGGAGAGTTTAAAGAGCGCAGCGGCTAAACAAGACGCGACATGTACAAAGGCGAAAGCTAGGGAAAAACTTACACATACAATATCGCAAACATACCAACGAATATAATCAACCTGTGTAGATACTCAAACAATATTTTAAAATTGTAGCAAATGTATAAAAATAAATTATAGTTTTACTTAATGTTTATGAAAAACTTCTGATGCAGTCAAATAATGGCGGGCGCACACAAATCGGGCCGCGGGCACCATGGCACCCACGGGCACAGGGTTGGGAATCCCTGGACTAGGGTGTCTCCCACTTATTTTCCGTAAAAGTATTTTCTCTTTTCAAAGCTTATCAAGAAATGATCCCCAAAATGATCTATCTCTTAGGCTTAGAATGTTTTTTGTTGTTGTTTTTTATTTTTTTCGAAATAACAAACATTATGTCACAGTGTTTGGGTGTCCAAAATCCAGGTATGGCTTCGCTGAATACCTCTGGTACAGACTCTCTCACAAGGTTGCTGTGTAGTTGTCTGCTCAGGCTGCAGTCATCTTGAAGCTCAAATTGAGAAGGCACCACTTCCAAACTCACTCAGGTGGCTGTGAGCAGGCTATAAGCCCTCACGAGCTGTTGGCTGGAGACATTAGATCCTTGCCACCTGGACCTCTCCAGGTTAGCTGAAAACATGAAAACTCAAAAACAGAATTGAGATCAATCTCTCTTCCTCTCTCTCCCCCCACCCCCCAACCAAAATTCATAATTTTATTGCGACCTAATCTTGGAAGTAACATGTTATCACTTTGCCATATTCTGTTAATTAGAATTAAGCCACAATGCCCAGCCCATTTTCAGTGCAATGGGACTATACAAATACTAAGACGTGGAAATGACTGTGGCCAATTTAGAATGCCTACCACACAAAGACATATCTGTTTAGAATAACAAAGACCACAATGGGTGAATTTAACTTTGCCAGAATAAAATAAACTTAGTTTCCATTCAACCTTGTTCTAGAAACTTTTTGTCTTCAACAAAATCAGAGCTCAGGCTGAAGGGTGACTCGCTCTCCATTCAATGCTAGAAACTTTGAGGTGAACAGTGCAAGGGCCTTGAAAAATGAATACTCAGATGCAGATGAGAGGTCTCCGCTGAATTTTTTTGAATGTCCAAACTATGTCAAGCTTCCTCCTTAAATATAGAAACCTGTTGTAATATAAACAAAGTGAGTTCTATTGACTTCCTTCAGTAAGAAAAAATACTACAAACATAATTCTGATATGGAGTCTCAGTAGTCTCAGTGTATGGTTTTTGTTGCTTATGGGTTAAACTCAGAAGTCATTAGAAGGGATATATTAGGAAGAAGATACTAGAAAGTGGCGTGAAGTCTTCAGATTATTTGATGTAAATGAGGCAAAGTGTTGAGCAAATAAGTATTGTGCAAGTTATGAAACATTCTGTAGCTACAACTGTATAAGCATGGGGGTGGTTGTTCAAGTTTTTAACAGTCACCACTCAATTTGAGACAGAGATAAGATCATTGCCTAATGGAATATATTACATACTTAGTCCAAATGTCTTGTATTTATTCTATGAGGTAAAAATGGAAATGTGACTAGAGAGCTTATTGCTGAATGTATAAATATAAATATTAAAATAGCCACATATATATTTAGATTATGGAGCCAGAAGCCTGTGTTTAAATCTAGCTTTGATTCTCTATGAATATGTGACATTGATCAAATGAGTTAACCTCTTTACCTCAATTTTATGTTTAAAATGGGATAAAAATAGCAACTATGTACTATATGGTGGGTTTGAGGATTAAATGAGTTCGTATGTGTAAGTCACTTAGATAGTGCCTGCTACACAGTTAAGCACTAAATAAAAGGTAGCTTTCATGATTCCACTATTAATAATGGTATCTTATTGTTTATATCAAAAAGTACTTTCTGCCTATGGTTATTACCACCCACCCCCACATATGATCTACATGAATCAAACAACACAATATACGCTAATAGATAATAACATTTTTGTCCTTATTATCCACAGTATGTGGTACAGGAATTAGACACTAGCATTGGCTATGTCTGGTAGGGGGTAAATTCATCTTTGGGTTGCCTGGGTACTGGCCTTGACTGCTCCTGGATGAATTTTCTAAGCCTTCAGGATTGAAATCTCTAACACAGTATACCCAATACCTGTGTCTGCTTCTTTAAAGCTTCATTTTTTTCTTAGCTTGGAAGCTCTGGGGTTTTGGTGTATTTTACCAAATCTTTACTTATTAAGAGATGACTTATATTAATTTGTGGAGAAAATTAGATATTATGACAACTAATGCTGAAACCTTATAAGCTATACCTCCAGAAACCTGATAGAAAATCTCACTTCTTTGCCTGTCTTCTTTAATTTTTCATTCCATAATGCTGTTTCTAGTGTGATATCACAGTCAGTAAATTTTTCACTTTGGGTCTTGGCGAGAAGCCAGGTGGCTTTAAATTCACTTACTTAGGAAAAAGAATTTGGAATGGAAGTATCCTGGAGGGCACTGTTGCCATTAGAGAGATGAATGACCATGGGTTTTAATTAGAACACTAGGTATACACTCCATATCATTATTCTAAGAAATGGCACTCACAGAGTGAGAGAGTGTAATACTACCGAGTCAATATCCTACAGATCTGTAAGCACAGTTTCTAGGTAGGAGCCATTTTAATTTCTTTTATTTATACCTTTGCTATTTTCAGAATCATTCCTGAAAAACCCTGTAAAGCAGGTCTATAATAAAATTAATTTACAAAGTCAATCAGAGGAGGGAAAGAGTGAGGATAGATATTAATGTCATTTTTTTATGTCTTATACCCAGTAATAATGCTATTACCAGTTTTTCTTAACAGAGAACCTATGATTTTTAAAACAAAGAAAACTGTAATAGCTTTCTGCAGAGTTGCTTCACATTATATGCTTACAAAATCAAGATGAACATGTTATTTCTCCTCTCCATTTAAAGACTGAAAACCAAACCTTGAAACATTAATTACATAAACTTAAAGACTTATAGGTAAAATGTAATAACAAAGAGCACTAAAAATAAACTCACTGACTCATTCAGCAGTTTTTCTTGATAACCAACACTAAACCTTTTTTGAATGCTTAGAAAGCATTATGGAAACTCTAGAAATGTAAAGGAGAATAGAATATGATCTTAATGTTTGCTATGGTCTAAATGTGTGTGTCCCTTAAAAAATAGTATGTTGAAATCTAACACCCAAATACATGGTATTAACAAGTGGGACTTTTTGCAGTCAAATGCTCTATCACTGAGTTATACCCCGGCTCAAGTGGGGCTTTTTGGGGTGCCAGGATAGCTCAAGCAGTTGAGCGCTAGCCTCACAATCATGAGATTCAGATTTCGATTCCCAGCCTTGGCTTATGCAAACCCACATGCTGAACTGCAGCACAACTGGTAACCGCCAGGATGGAACAGAGGTGAAGGTTCTTGCCTCCCATGTGGGAGGCTCCCAGTTTGGTTCCCACCCTGTGTGATCCTACATCCACCTGTGTGGAATGAAACTGTGTCACAACTAATGATGTACAACTACAGAGACTATTCTGGGCCCTCCCCACTTCTCTCTTCCTCTCTCCCTTCTCTCAAACAATAAAATATATCTTTAAAAAATAATAGTAAATAAATAAATAAAATAAAATCCCCAGAATCTTTTTGTGGGGTTGTTTATTCTCTATTTTATCTTCCTACAATTTTCTGTTTGTTTGGTTTTTTTGTTTTTGTTATTAAATTTATATTTTTAGGAGATTTTGTTTAAAGTTGTTTTTTTTTATTAAGTTTTTGACAGAGAGAGAGAGAGAGAGAAAGAGAGAGAGACATACAGATACAGAGACAGAGAGAGAACTGAACTGGGGGAGCTCCCAGTTCAGCATATGGTTCCACACGGGCCGGGGCCGGGATTCGATCCTCAGTCCCCGGCTCTGCAAAGTGAGCGCTTAACCCACTGAGCCATCCCGGCTTCCCCTTCTGTTTGTTTTTTAACTTTGATATTTAGATATTCATATGCTCTTGACACTTAAATATTTATCTTTGTAAATATTGCCTCTGTGCTGCCCACTCCTCCACCAAAATCCCTACCCTAGTAGACAGCAGCCTCTTTAAGTACAGGTAATATCTTGGTTATTTAATATTACCGTTGCCTGGACAGTAGCAAATGTTTGCTGAAGTAATGTAAATCCTGTCCCACAGGTTTCAGATTTCTCCTAAATATAATGAAATGTGCTTTTGCTGAAAGTAAAAATTTGAAAGATGTTCATTCCAGATAGCAGCAGGAAAAAAAAAAAATCCCACTCCCATGGCTCAAAACAAAAGGACTTAGAGGTGTGGGTCAGGTTCAGGGGACCAACCAGAATGCTGACTCACCCTAGCAACAAGAGAAATAGCATTACCAGAGCCTGAGAGAGCTAGGGACATGGAGAGGAACTACCAGCAAATGAATAAATAAGAGGGACCAGGCTGCTGCCAGAAGCTCAGTGTGAAAGCAGCAGAGTGGGGAGAATACCCTGCCTCCTCTGTTCACTCAGGCTCCCCCTCCTGCTGGAATCTCCCACAGGCTGAAGCCTCTGAAAAGCCAGTTGTTGAGGACTCCAATTGATGCTGTTCTTGAGGTCAGCCTTCTCAGCTAAGAATCGATCTAAGTTGGGTAAGAAAGAATAGTATTTGTCATGACCTTTAGTTCTCAGATAATCATCTAAGCCCTTTATATGCATCTCTTTAAATCCTGCCCATAATCCTATTTTATGGGTACACCATTGTCTCCCCCCCCAAAAGAAAACTACAACTTAGAGAAATTAAAATGAATGATCTCAGCTCACCCATAGCTGGTAACGCACTATTGGGCCCAACACTGGTTCCCTGTTAGAAGTTAGAGTTTTTATATGAACTAAATGTGCCACTTTCTCCAAAGCCCTCTACTCTGGGCCAGAAATTTATAAGGTAAACCTCAAGTAGAAAAGGAGGTAGGTGTTTCATAACCACCCTGACTTATGACTGCTTTATAATTAATTTCAACTTTATTCTTAAGCCCACTGTAGTTTTTGTCTTGTAAATAAATAAGGAAGAGTTGTTATGAAGCAAAGGTTTTCATGGCCTACTATTATCAAGATCAATTCTACATCTACACCAGAACAAAAAGATTTCTAATCTCTTCAGTGTTTGAAGAGAAACTTGTCCATATTAGATTTTAAATACTTTTCACTAGATAATTCTTTATCATTGGAGTTGCAAGCCATTTTGCTGTCTGCTTCTGTAGTCTACATATTTAATTTCTAACACACTATTTATTACAGTAAAATCTGTCCCAAAATGTTATGAAAATCAGAGTTTATAAAGTGATTTCACATGTGTGTACTTAAGAATATTTGCATCATTACGGGTTTTTACTTAATAATTTATAAGGAAGCCAACTACACTACATTTCAGAAAAGAGACACACAAAAAAGCTAAAACATAGTAAACTAAGACCCAGGAGAAATGTTTGAAGGAAATTGCATAATGTGTTCTATTAAAAACAACAACAACAACAGTAAACAACTGAGTAGAGTCTAAATAAAGGTCTCTAAGAGTGTGGAACACAAAGAGAGGGTAATAAATGCAGCTCACCCCATCCATCTGTGTGTACAGTCAGGTGCTAGGCATTCTGGAAAGTATAGAACTGAACAAGCTATAGCCCCTGCTCAGGATGAGGTGACTCCCTTGCAGACAATCATCCAAAAGGCCGGGTGTAGTAAACATACCTTCCTACTGTCCAATACTAAACTGCATCTTTACCTTTTTCATCATCTTTAGTCATTTTATCTCTCCATAGTCTCTCAGGTTGTCCATCCCTTTTCTTGTTTAGTTTATTCCTTATGCAACCTAGACTCTAAGATCAGTCATTTTATATATTTTCATTTGGTTTGAGCTCAAATTCCCTTTAGTCTTCTGTCCACAAATCCTTTTCTTATCACAACCTAGTTGAAATCACTAAGTTCTCTTTTTCTGGCTTCTTCGCCTTGCTTGAAAACCTCACTAAATAGTAATAATCAGTTCCATTACCAATGTGTTCTCCCTAAACTTGGCAGAAGCCAAAATGCAACTCAGCAATTCTCTTAATCTTCTCTAATTGATTCCCAATTATAATCCATGAGTTACAATTCCAACAGCTATTCCAAACTATCTATGAGCATCAATTACAACCCATTCATTCATTTATTCATTCAATAAATAATGTTGTTAGCATTTATTATATGTCAGGCTCTCTGTTAAACTGTTAGAAAAATAACAGTGAATAAGATAGGCGTGTGTCCTAACTTTCTAGAGTTAGTAAGACAAATAAAAAGCCAAGCAACTAAGATATACTGTTTTTTGGGCAATAATAGAGGGCAGGGACAGAGATTTTTATCACAATTTATCCCATCTCATAAGTTTCTTCTCAAGTTAAAAGCTTAAAATTGTGTTCCTTGCCTCCCAGTAGGTCAGACGTTATGCCTATGATTAGAGTCCACCAATCAGGTCTCCTAATACAGCAATTCAGAAGAGACTGATTCGAAGAAAAAGCAGAATGGAATTTAATCTGGAAAGGGAGGAAGAGAGGCAGCCAGCATTCCATCAGTAGTGAGAGAGCACAGAATGGGGACCGCTCCAGGTCTTTTGGGTTGATGGTTTTTGTTAGGACCAGCAATAGAGATAGGATCTCCTCAGAAGGAATCCAGGCATTTCATTACTTTTCCTGTTGGTATCACCTCCAAACCTGATTGTCTAGCCCTCTGCTCTGATATATTGTCTGCCACTTAACCGTTTAATAAAGTTCTTTTCTAGGTGCCTTGTTTGTGCAGTAGGTAGTGTCTCAGTCTCACAATAAAGTCCTTTTCTGCTGAAACCATCTAATCTAGTTAATTAATTTGTTTATTTATTTAGCTTCTAGCTAAGAATTCTAACAAATATAAAATTGTTTGGGAAAATATAACAGGGGCACACGACTTGGGTGAGAGTAGTATGTTTTATATTACCTAGAGAAATTACCATTTACACTGAGATGGTTGAAAAATGAGGGAACATGGCATAATGGTAGAATTCAGGATGATCAAGGAATACAATGAGCATAATGAGGTAGGGCCTGGGGACAGTGATAAAAAATGAACCTACAGAAGTAAACAAGGACCATATCCATCTAACCATGAAATCTAGGTTAAAAGTTTGCGTTCTACTTTGTGAGCAATGGAAAGCCTATGAAGCGCTTTAGATGGGATAGGGAAATAATCAGATATGCACTTTAGCATGGTCACTTTGGCTCCAGTGGGGAAACTATATTACAATGGGACAAAAAACAAGGCAGGGAGATTGCCATGATTTTGGTTAGAATTGCTGGTGGCCTGAGCAGGGTGGGCACAGAACAGGAAGAAAGAAATAGACTTATTTGAGAAAACACTTTACAATTTAAATTATACAGATGCCCAAGGTCATATCAAGTGTGCTTCCTTAACTTTCCTTCTTTCAACTTCAATGTTTATTTTTTTCAAATATTTATTTCAAATATTTTTTTCAATATTTATTGGGGTTTTTTTTAATGTGCTAGAGACTATTCCAGGTGTCAGGAGAATAATCAGTGAGTGAGTAAGATGGGGCACAAGTTCTTATGCAGAACAGGAGGCAAATAAATGATAAACAAATAAATACCGAGCAAGGTAATATCAGAGTAGTATGTGCCTTATTAATTAAAACAGGGATATAGGACAAGAGTCCTGAGTGGAACTCTATCACATTGGGAAGTCAGAGAAAGCCTTTTTAAGATCATCACAGCTGAGCTGAGACCCAAGATGTGGGAAATTGCTGGCCATTAGGAAGTTCTGGGAATGAGCCTTTCAGGTCAAAGGGGAAGCTATAGGGAAAACGCAGGTGGGGAGTGAGCTTTTGTGTTTGAAGAACCGAAAGAAGGCTAATGTGGCTGGAGCAAGGGGAGAGTGTAGCAAAGAAAGGGAATGGATGGAAAGACGCACATAAGACAATTTTTGGAAAGTCTTGAGAGGCCATTAAAGAATTTGGCTTTTATTCTAAGTACACTATTGCTGTATTTTCACCCTTCCTCTTCTTATATTCTGCTTCAGAGCAAAAAAAAGAAAAGAAAAAAGTATTATCCAAGTTCTACTAGAACTTTTTAAACAAATTATTCTGTCATACTGCTAGCCCTTACTTAAGACAAGCTTGTCCAAACTGTGGCTCATGGGTTGTATGTGGCTCAGGATGGCTTTCCGTGCAGCCCAACACAAATTTTTAAACTTTCTTACAACATTATGAGACATCTTTGCATTATTTTTTTACCTCATTATCTACCGTATTGTTAATGTATTTTATGTGTGACCCAAAACAATTTTCCTTCCAAAGTGGCCGAGGAAAGCCAAAATATTGGACACCCTTGTCTCAAGGAATACCCATACAGCTGGTAAAACATGATTTTCCAATGTGTCTAAGAGTGTGTTTCCAGAAGTAAATAGCATTTGAATGAGTAGACATAAAAAGGATTACCCTCACCACTGTGAATGGGCATTATTCAATTCTTTGAAGGCCTGTATAGAAGAAAAAAAAAAGAGAAAAGGTGGTATACCCTTTAGGCTCCATGGTGCCAGCATCTGTCACAATCACTCAACTCTGCCATTGTATTGTCAATGGTGCCATAGTCAAGATATAAACAAATGAGTGTGTCTATGTGCCAATAAAGCTTTACACATAAACAAAACAAAACAAAACAAACTGAGCCTTAGCTGGCTGACCACTGACTTAAAACAGCAAGGATTTATACCATGTTCACCCATTATATTCATTCCAAATTAAATCACCATATCATTCATCACTGTTGGTATTCTGGGACCCAAGTTGATGAAAGAGCCACAATCTGCAACTATTTTAATTGTAGCCAAGAAGAAAGTAAACATCCAAGGTACCCACCTGTTATTAAAGTTTCTCTCCAGAAGTGGCAGACACCATTTTCACCTGGGTTTCATCAGCTCATGCACATCATACATTCACACCTGAGGTGACAGGGCAGGGAGGCATTATCTGCTACAGAAGATGGAAACTTAGATTTGGTGAGCAGTAATACAATGTGCAATAGGACTGGTGGTCAGAGAAGGTAATTTCAAACTTAAAATTCTCGATGATGCACTTTAGATAATGAGGAGTTTAACGTGATATGCATTAAGACAGCTAAAGAAAAATGGCATGGCCGTTAAGATAACTGGGATTGAGTAATTGTGAAATCTGTGAAGACTAACAAGTGTAAGCTTCTCTCTCTCTCTCTCTCTCTCTCTCTGTCTCTCTCGCTCTCTCTCTTTCACTTATTGATTTTTTTTTTTT
>PVKE010025910.1:0-22690 GCA_004027555.1 Craseonycteris thonglongyai | reverse complement strand
AAAAAAAAAAAAAAAAAAAAAAGAATAGTACAAAGAATACCGTTATACTTATGCTTTTTTTTTTTTTAACATTTTACATCATTTGCTTTATATAATAATTTTCTGGTACTGTCTCTTCAACTCCACCTCTTTTTCTCTGAACCATTGAGGAAAATGTGCATACATCATGGTTCTTTTATCCCAAATACTTCATTGTATATTTCCTATAAATAGGAATATTCTGTTAGCAAATATAGTACAGTTATCACCTTGAGTACATTTAACACAGTGCAATTCTTTCATCTAGTCTGCTATCTATATTTTAGTTTTTTTAACTTGACTCAAAATGTGCTTTATAAAAGTATGTTTCTCTTCTAGCACCAAATCTAGTCTAGGGTCAGGTAACATATGTAGTTGACATGATCCTTCAGTTTCCTTTTTTCTGAAGCAGTTGAAGCAGTTTTATAGCCATCTTTTCTTTCACAACATTGAAATTTTTTATTTTTAAATGTGATTTGAAAAAATAGAATACCCTTTATTTTAGGTTTGTTGGATATTTCCTCATGGTCATGTTTCACGTTCTCAGCTGGAATACATGTGAACTCAGTTGTGTCCTTATCAGGGTGTTACGTATGGAGGCATATATACCTCCAAAAATTTTAAACAGAGGAAAGGCAATAGACTGAATTTATAACTTATAAAATAGGTCCATGCATATTTTAGTCATGGACAATTCTAAAAGAAGAGCTCATTGTCAATTAGTCAGATTTGAAAGAGGAGCGACTAAATTGTATTTGAGGAGAATAGGTTGCTTTGTTTCCATCTTGTAATTTACTTATAATTTCAAAGCACAGGCAGATGAAACAAGAGGGGACAAAAAAGGAGAGAGAGAGATTAACTGAATTTTTTGAAGTCTACATAATTTACAGCTCTAGTAACAAGCATTCTAAATGTGTAAATAAGAACTATGGCAAGAGTAAAATATTTTGAAATATTAATATTATTGATGTGGGATTAATTTACCCAGCGTGAGGAGACCCACACAGAGGCTGATCAAGCTGAACTCCCAAAAGCTCACATCATCCTTTGAATGTAAAGCTCTATAAAGTCCAGTCTACTGGGCTTAAACTTGATTATATTTCAACATGTGTGTATATTTCCAAGGATTGCGAATGGTGATTTAAAAAAAATACTCACTGTTCTGATGAGGGTACCAAAACTTTGCCATTGTCCAATATTTCTCCACATGGAAAATTTGTACAGTTTTATAGGACTGAACTAGATCTGGAAGAACCTGAGAAAAAGTTTGGTTTTCTGCAAAGCATAGTAATTTGTTGAAAAAATGACTGGGCTTCATTTCTCTAGGAAAAACACTTAGTGTGCTGATGAATAATGCTCTTGTTCTCAAATTAATGGAAAATTTTTCCATATTTTGCTCCAAGTCAAGGCTCTGGGAAGCAGAACTATTGAGCTAGTTGGCTGTGTACAAAAAAAAAGGGTGCACTTTCGTAACATCTTGTCTAGTCCTTTAATTTACTTCTAGAGATGTTGGGAAAGTGTCACAGACTGCATATTTCAGCACTTTTTAGAAAATGTATTCTCTGTCCCTCTCTGTTTTTGGCTCATTCTGAAAGATACTAGAAATAGTTTGTGCTATATTAGAGATTTTAGAAATAGTCAAATAAATGAACAGAGTCATGTTTTTCCCTTCCCTCCTATCTAAAGTACTTATTACTTTAGACTCTACTTCTAGACTCTTCTGCCTCTCTCCTCTCTCTCTCTCTTTTTTTAATTGTTAATTGTTTATGCATGTAGTCTGGGTAGACTTCTAGAAGGGGCCTACTTGGAAGACAAACCAGCATCATGTTCCCCCATGAAAGGCTTCTACTTAGTACATTCTCCTCTAGCTCTGAGGTGTCTTATTGGCCAAGATGCAGAAAGCACCTTTAGTGTGATGGCCTTACTCCAAGCTTGGGTAGGTCCTGAGCGACATCCCCAAGCCAAGGTATGTGTGAACCAAGGTATCCCTACTGACACCATGGGGATGTTGGGGACACCCATGGGTTTGATACCTCTAGGCTGTTTTAGAAGTCTTAATGTTATTGACAGTGGCCTTTATGCGCTTCTCTGCTGCTTCCTTTCTTTGGGGCTGGGGACACTCAGAACTTCCTCCTAACCCCCAGCTTCAGTCTTGTCCACTAGGCAGATTACTCCTTTCGTATAAGTCAATCCATCCACTCTGCATGCACACTTCCTCCCGGTCCTTGTCTTTTCTGCCTGTGTGCCAACTTCTAACATCTTTCCTCTTTCCTTTGCACATCCTTCTCTTCCCTGTGGTTTCCAGGAGCCCTCACCTTTTACTTACTTACAAGCACATTCCTCTTTTCTTTCTTACTGCAATGCAGCTAAAATTGTGAGAGAGCTGACCACCAATGGCAAGGCTCTACTCTTGCCCTCCACGTAACAGTATTTCAGACGGCACTTCACCCTCCCCCACCTCACCCAGAGCTCAACTCAGGCTGACATTTCCAATTTATAGCATTTTAATAGTCCTGGCATTCTCCAAAACTTACTTCATCCATCTTTAATACACATTATACTTCTGTCACACAGACCTGATGTTGACAAATGTGCATAAGCAAGTAGTTGGAGGTGCCACTAAGTCTAGCTGATTTATTAGAATATTTCTAGGTACTGGAAATATCCCCAAATCCTCATACCTCTCTGTGGCTTTCTTCCAGAAAAAGTAACTTTATTCTAGATGCCATTTTATGAAAAAAGCAGATGGGAGAATTCAGTGTTTAGAAACCTGCTGCCATCCAGCAGAAATGAGGAACCCAGTCTGGTGGTCTGTTCGGTGTCCTAACGTGGGTCTAACGTGGGTCTCGTCTCCTCTTCTCCATAGGCTGGCTACATGTCTGGGATGCTGGTGCCTGTCGGGGTGGGGATAGCTGGAGCCTTGTTCATCTTGGGAGCACTCTACAGCATTAAGGTGATGAATCGCCGAAGGAGAAATGGCTTCAAAAGGCACAAAAGAAAGGTATGGAACCGACAACAGCAGAACTAATCAGTTTCAGAACATTCTTTGCTTTTTTAATTTGCCTAATAAAGTACATGGGGCTTAATGATGCATGGATGTTCGGGAGATGCCCAGTGGTTTGGATTAGCTGCTCTAGCTGCTGCTGCCTTGCCTTGGTTCTTTGCTTTGTCTTTCAAAAGGGGCCTGTTTCTCAGCTTTACTTTGCAGCAGGAGTTTAATGCTTTTCTATTTTCTTTCTCCAGCAGAGAGAGTTCAACAGCATGCAAGATCGAGTAATGCTCTTAGCTGACAGCTCTGAAGATGAGTTTTGAATTGGACTGGAATTTAATTGGAATAGTCAACAATGTTATTATTTTATTTTTTATTTGGGGGCAAAAAGAAAAAAAAAAAAGAACAACCTCCTGCCACATCGCTGCTGTTAGGCCATCAGTTTCATTATCTGCTGGATAGTAGGTTTTTCTTGCACTGAGCTGAAAAGGCATGCTGTATACTAAATGTAATATGCAGTGTTTGTTTTTATTCTGTAGTGAGTTTTCTACAACCGTGGGCTACAATTCATAAATATGCACTGTGTATGTTGTGCCGTAGGAGTTGCTAGGTTAGGTAGAGTAAATATTTTGTATTTTTCCACAGTGTTTTTTCCTTGGTTTAAATTTCCTGTACTAAGTATAACAATTATTGCTACCAAGGCATGCCTAACTGAAATAGAAATCTTAACAAAGAATAGCTTGTAATGACTGCACTCTACCTACTTGAAGCCATAGGCTTGTGGGCTATGGCACGTATTACATTTGCATCAAAACTAGCAGCAACTCGAAATGAAGTTCATTTTGTTAAGAAAATCTCTCAGCATATTAGGATTATACTATATAGATTTGTATGTACCTTGCATAATGTATTTTAGTCTTCCAGTTTTATTATTTTTCTCTATATGTTTTATTCTTATTCTTGGCAAGGAAAAAGATACACCAGAAATAATACATTAAATTGACTCAGTCTTATACACGCTTGCTTTCTTAAATAGTGTAATTGAGTCCAATAGACCTATCAATAGAGTCTTGTAATGTGTTTATCATCAAGAGGTGTTCTCTTTGAGTACCATTTGACATTGTCCAGAAGAAATGAGTAAGAAATCAAGAAGGAAATGAGGGTAGGTAAGCTCCCAGAGCATTTATCTCTGCCATTTAGCCCTGTACTTGCTTGACCACTGTCCTGAATTATTCAATGTTGCTTTTCTACCTCTGTAGTTGGGCCATCATGGTCCTTATTTGACTTATTAGAAAAACAAACATTCTCTGGTAGAAGCAGGCTCAGTGGCCAGAGTCCTGGTATACAATGGAGCTTATGAAAAACCAGCCTTTCTCAGGGCATTCCACGTCAGGGATATTGGGCTATGTTAGGTCATTTCTTATTTCCTCTAGAATGTAATTCCTTTCCTTATCTTTTGAATCTGGGTATTTGGGACTTTCAGGTAGATGAGTTTTGGGGTAAAGACCTGGCTCATTTCCATGGAAGTAAAAAGGTTACTAATAATCCTGTTTGTAGTGCTATACACTATGAAGAACTTGTTCACATATTAGTGCCTGTTCTATATTTAAGGCAAGTTGTACAGTTATTCCTCATCGATACTGTGTGAGGTAGGACATGTACTTTTGTCCTCCCATTCAACTGAAAACAGCCTGAAGCAGAGAAATGAAATGATTATCCAAAGTTATCCCCAGGAAAAATCAGGACTGGAATCCACCTGGACTCCATGCACCCCTATCTTCGATTCCATGCCCTTTCCACATACTTGGGACAAAGCAGTGGTGTTTCAAAGTCCTTCTTTAAAATCAAGGTTCTAAGGGAATAGCTTGGTCAAGAAACATTTCTTACGAGTTTCTATCTTCATTAAGTGAATGATGCCTTACTAATTTCTCTTTTATTTACCCATTTTTTCCCTCTTCCACTTTGGCTACTTTCTTTAAAATTTAAGAAACACCTCTAAGGAGCTAACAGAGAAACCTTTCTAGAATCCATCCCTTAATGATAGCTGGCTTATAAGAGTGTTTTTATCAAATAATTTTAATTCCTTTTGCTAGAAGATGTAAGCAAATGTGTGAAATTGATCAAGAGAAATGAAAAGCTCTGTGCGGTCAGGTACAAGTTAGCAGTTGACACAAAAGTTCAAAGTCAGGTTTAAAAACTGAATTCCAAAGCATGACTTTCAGAAGCAATTTGTGATTTCAGGAGTAGAGACATCCTGATACTACATAAGTATGTTTTCCTTTTTTAAGAGCAGCCCTTTTGTCATCTGTACTCCTACATTTAGGAGAAGGTGAGCATAGTGTGCCATGACTGTCTTTTGTTATTGACAAACTGTTTATAGGAAACACAATAGGGCACTTCATTCAGCAACACATGAATGATACGAATGATTCACGCTACTCTTAACAAGACCATAGCTAATAGATTGAACCTCAAACCATAGTATTATATAATGTCACAAATCACATATTTTTATTTCTTATAGAGGGCTGTGAGGATAACATGCATGTGCACTTAGGTATAAACAGAAATGTCTCTGAAGGCCTTTTGGGGACAGGTGACTGTTTAAAGAAAAAGACTTTGCTTAGATCACAGATTTGTCTACAAACCATTTAACTGTCTGGGATGAATGGAAGGTTCCATGGATGGTTCAACTGGTAGGTTTACTTGGGCCATTTTCTTTGCTGCCACTGGCTGTGGAACAATGATTTTCATTGGTTGGTTTAAATTACTTATGAGGATCTGAAAAAGTTGTCATGTTCTTAGCAAAACCTGGGATTAGAGTGCTGCCACCAGGGGAGGCGCTAGACAATGCAGTCCTGATTAACAGTAGCCAGTCAGGCACTGAGGGGTTTACCATGTGCTTATATTTGCACATGAAAGAGCTGGCTCTTTATTCTAACAACTAAGCTTAAAATATTTAACAGTGAAACAAATAGAGCTGTTTGGGAAGGGTGGGGGTGATACTTCAATTGCGGGCACCTTCCTCTGAACTGGATTTATAATGTCAGGACTGCAGGTGTTTACTGTGGACACAACAGACTGCCATTCTCAGAGGGAGAGCCAGTGGGACACTTGTTAAACATATAGATTCTAAGGCCCTGCCCCAGACCCACTGATTCAGAATCTACAGGAGAGGAGCCGGGGGCCCTAATGCTACCAATTTGAACACACAGCCAGGAAAGCATCTATCCAGAGAATAGCTTATTCAAGAGCCAAGGGAGAGCAGGCTCCTGGGGGAAGAGACCCTTTACTAGTCAGCTGTCCAAGAAATTACACCTGCCATAGTGGAGGAAAAAAAAACAGAAGGAAAAATGGTGGAAGTTTCTAGAAAAAGAGTAGAATGCTGGGACAGAGAGAAAAAGATTCCTCCTATGCCCACAATGCCTCTTTCTCTAATTAGAAGACAGTACCTTTTTTAAACCTCTTTAGTTTTTCCTCTCCCTTAAGTGGCTTCTTTCAATAGCTGCTGGCTTAATTTATGTGCAGTTCTTGGAGTTAATTAGTATCCCAGGGAAACAGATTCCCTTAGCATCACCATAGCCTTGGCCACTGCTCATACACTGCCTCAGAGTCAGCCTTCCAGAAGCATTTTCTTAAAGTGCCTGTGTTTCTCCTACAGCCAAAAACATTGTGGGGAAAATTTGAAAACACAGTTCTAGAACACATTTGAAGTAGTTTTAGCATACTCAATCAAAGCTGATTCTTCGTTTAACTATTTCTTTTTAAATGACTTAACCTGAAATCATAAAATGTCTAGAAGAAAACATAGGCTATAAACTCTCTGACATTGCTCTTAGTAATATTTTATCTGACATATCTCCTCCAGCAAGGGAAACAAATGAAAAACAAATGGGACTACATCAGATCACAAAGTTTTGCACAGCAAAGGAAACCATGAACAAAACCTACAGAATGGGAGAAGATATTCACTAATGATACATACAATATGGGGTTAATATACAAAATTTATAAAGAACTCATACAACTTAACCGCCCCCCCCCAACAATCCAATTAAAAATTTGGCAGAGGGCCTGAATAGACGTTTCTCCAATGAGAACATACAGATGGCCAACAGACACATGAAAACATTTCTCAACATCTCTAAACACCAGGGAAATGCAAATTAAAACCACAATGAGATATCATCTCACACCTGTCAGAATTGCTGTCACCACTAAATCAACAACAAGAGTTGGATGTGGAGAAAAGAGAACCCTAGCGCACTGTTGGGGGGATTGCAAATTGGTGCAGCCACTATGGATAACAGTTTGGAAGTTCCTCAAAAAATTAAAAATAGAACTACCTTATGACCCAGCAACTTCACTTATGGGTATTTATCTGAAGAAATCCAAAACACTAATTCCAAAAGATATATGTACCCCTATGTTCACTGCAATGTTATTTATAATAGTCAAGATATGGAAACAACTCAGTGCCCATCCGTAGACGAATGGATAAAGAAGAGGTGCTGTATATATTCAATGGAATATTACTTGGCCATAAAAAGAATGAAATCTTACCATTTGCAACAACATGGGTGGACTTAGAAGGTATGCTAAGTGAAATAAGTCAGACAGAAAGACAAATGCCATCTGATTTCACTTATATGTGGAATCTAAAAGCAAAATAAATTAATAAACAGAAACAGACTCATAGATACAGAGAACAGATTGATGGTTGCCAGATGAGAGTGTGGTTGCGGAGCTGGGTGAAAAATGTTAAGAGATTAAGAAGTACAAATTAGTAGTTACAAAATAATCATAAGGATGTAAAATATACTGTAGGGAATATGGTCAATAATATAATAATTATGTATGGTGCCAGGTGATTACTAGGTTTATCAGGACAATCACTTTGCAAATCATGTAAGGAGAAGCCTGGCTGGTTCAGCAGGTTAAGCTCTTGCTTTGCAGCCCCGGGACCAAGGATCAAATCCTGGCCTGTGCGAACCCATATGCTGAACTGGGGTGTGCTTCCCACGTAGGAAGCCCCACTTTGGTTCTTGCTCTCCGGGTCAGCCCCTGGCTCGAGGGGGCATGCCTACCATGCAGGAGGGCCCCAGCCCAGTTCCCACCCTGCGTGGCCCCCTCCCACCTGTGTAGAACAAGACCATGCCAAAAACTGATGACATACAACTATGGAGACTGCTCTGGACCCTCCCCCTTCTCTTTGTCTCTCAAACACAATAAAATAAATCTTTTAAAAAAATTATATAAATGTCTAACCACTCTGCTGAACACCTGAAACTAATATAAAATAATATTTAATGTCAACTGTAATTGAAAAATGGAAAATACAAAGTGCAAAAAAAGGCTATGACTTAAAAGTAAAAACATTAAAGAGCTATCAGAAAATAGTATGGAGCAATACAGAGCATTCTTAATGCCTAGCACTTCTCTCCATGTGCCTCCACGTTTCTTCTTCATGTGGAAGTACAAATGAAACCCCTTATTTGAAATATCCACAACTTGGGGGAGAAGTCAAATCATCCACAGAATCGTGATTTCCTGTGAATACAAATAATCAATGTTCTTACCAGCTGCCAAAAAAGCATCTTTTGGAAACAAGGTATGTTCCTTGGCACAAGGTTTAATTAAGTGGCCTTTTGGCAAGATAGGCTTTGTTATGATTACAGGAAAATCTGAAAGAGTCAGGATTCTAACTGAGGAAGAATAAGCTCTATTTTTTAGGGTATGTGAAGATATGGGTACAAGGGAAGAAATATGAGTAGAAGATGGAAGAAAATTCATAAAACAAGGCAAATGTAAAGATGGCACAAAACATTAGAATGTGCTAGTGGAGGCCAAAATTCTAGATAGACTGATGCTTGGAAAAATGATAAAGAAAGCAAGAGAGGGAGCATTTGAGGTCTTGCTCCCAGCATATGCCATCAGTTTGGCTCAAGAGTTTAAAGATAAACTCTTACAGAAATTATCTTTAAAAGAAAAGAAAACAAGAAGACTGCAAATGAGGTGGCCCGTTAGCAGTGAGGGACCATAAATAAAGTACACAAAGCTACTTGTCTCCATCCTCTGCATCAAAGAGCAATAGCTCACACTAGGTAGAATGAACATGAGTGGGAGAGGACTGAAATCCAAGAAAGATGAGATGAAAGGAGCCTGGTTGCTTGAAATGAGCTTAAGCTCAGTTAAATATTTTAAATTATGCAGAGTTCAAATAATATAAATTTCCAGGAATAGGAAATAATTTAAAAGCACAGTAATTGTGTTGACTTAAAGCCCCTATTTGTACATTTAGCACCCCCATAAGATGCACATTTTCTTTTTGGTAGGAAGTTATTGGAATGATAAGCTGGGGACTGACAGAGGAGACACATCTAATTATTTGCTTTGAGAATGATCAATTTTGGCTGTCAGCATAGCTTGACACATAATTCTGTGCCATAAGTTCTACATGTAGAAAAAATAATCACTTATTTTGTAAAATACTGTTAGCTAAAAATGCATTGGAATTATACTATGTTGGGTAATCAATATATCCAACACCCTATTAATTAGCCCAAATTTCTGTTAACTATGTAGGAGAGAAGAGAGGAAGGAAGGAAGAAAAAATGGGAGGAAGAAAGGAAAAAAATTTCCTTAGAAAAGAGCAGCAAAAGTATAAAAAAAACAAATTATATGCTCCTTTTTTCTAGTTATCTTAAAAACAAAATAATATTCAGGTGAGAAACCCTCTTAAATCTTCTACTTTGTAAAACAAAGAACCTACCTTCCCTTCTCAAAAGGCAGCAGGAGCATTAATACAAATAATAACCATTAATGACTTGTAATATAGAATATAAATTCTCACCCTAACACTGCAGTCTCCAGATTTGAGGTTCAAAACTGATTTTGCTGAAAGGTGTAACTCCTTGTGGGTTGAAGATAGAGGAACTGAGAACAGTAGAAACAAGAATTAATTGTATAGGGAGAAATTTCTTTTATTTTTCATCTAAAGTTCATAGGTGTGGGAACAGAGTGCAAGCAGAATGGAAGGCAAAGGGAGGATTCAGTGGGGTTATTTCATTATTTTTAAGGTGGAGAGAGCATTTGCTCTTATCTTAAAAGACTGAACTGGCTCAACATCACTAATCAGCAGGGAAATGCAAATCAAAACTGCAGAGAACTATCACCTCACACCTATCAGAATGGCTGTCATCAATAAATCAACAAATAACAGGTACTGGTGAAGATGAGGAGAAAAGAGAACGCTTTTACACTTTTGGTGGAATTGTAGATTGATACAACCACTATGGACAGTAAGGAGATTTATCAAAAAAATTAAAAATAGAGCTGCCGTATGACCCAGCAATACCAGTTTGGGATCTTTATTTGAAGAAAATAAAAACACTAATTCAAAAACATGTGCTCCCCTATGTTCATTGCAGCGTTATTTACAGTAGCCAAAATATGGAAGCAACTTCTAGGTTTCGATAGATGAATGGGTAAAGAAGATGTGAATACACACACATGCACCCGCACACACACACATACACAGTGGAATATTATTCAGTAATTAAAGAAAATGAAATCTTTTTTAACTGTTGTATGCTAAGTCAAATAAGTCAGAGAGGGAAAGACAAATGTCATATGATTTCACTTGTAAGTGGAAACTGAAAAAATAATGACCAAACAAAACAGAAACAAACTCATAGATACAGAGAACAAACTGATGATTGCCAAAGGGAAGAGGCGTAGAGATATGGGTAAAAAGGAAAAAAAAGTTTCCAGGTATGCTGAAATTAAACTCTCGGCTCATTAGAATTTTTTTTAACTGAAAAGAAGAAAGATAAAAATATAATTTCATTTTTATGGAAGAAGTTCCAAAATGAGTGTATATGTGAAAAGTTTGAAAAATTATACAATACTTTTTCAATTGATTATCTCTAAGCAGTAGGATTTAGGAAAAAAAGTAGTACCTGGTAGGCCTTGATGGCGATTCTTAGACTTTTGAGGTCTAGAGTTTGCTCCTTCAATTATACCTACACAGACAGCTGACTGCTCAGGTGGTAGTTGAAAAAGGAAGAAAAAAAGAAAAAAGAAAAAGGACTGAACCTTCCTAATCAGGTTGGGAAACTGGGGCTTCTGTTAGTGTGTCCTGTGCCTCTCAACAATTTCTCTCTAATTCACAGTGAAACAAAGGAAGGGGCAAACAGCATTTGAAACTGCCACGTAGCACAACCTTGGAGTTTGTGTAGTTTCATACTTTCTCATGACCAGACAGACCAAAATATGAGGAAAGTAAAAGCAGTTTCCCAAACACAGAAAGTTATGTGGATACCAGATGATTCAAGGCCTTTCTCTCTCAAAAGGGAATTTTAATACAAAGCGTCCAATGATCAGCTTCCCTTATCTCATTCTTGGTGTAAGAGATAAAGGAAAGGAGAAGAAATCTGAAATGGTTCTGCAACTGAACTGACCAGATTTCAGAGGTCTGTGTCAAGGGAGTGAGGCTGACTGGAGATTCAAGAGCACTGTGATGTTATCACTTCCTATTGAGTCAGCATTTATTGAACACCTTTCATGTGTCTGACAGTGTGTTAAGAGCTGGGGGAGCAAGGATAGCGAGACACAATGCATGACATTGAAGAGCTTATGGCCTAACGGGCAGTGGAGTAAATGGGCCATTTCATCACAGAGATAACACTGGAATCCCAAAAAGGAGCACCCAAAGTTGCCAAGGTTACGGATGTTTATCCAGAGCCAGTCATACCAAACCTGAAGACAGAAAGATGAAGAGGAGTGAAGACAGGTAAAGGGGAGAGAGGGATAAGGGGTTGAGCCAAGGGAACCACATGGGAAAGCCAGAGACCATGGAAAATTCAGCAGGTAAGTATGGATGGAGTGCTGAAAGCATGCAGTGTGAAAGATGAGGCTGATTCTGAAGGATCTTCAAGGTCACACCAAGGAATTAGAACTTTATGTTGAAGGGCCATTAGAAGTCATGGAAGGGTAGTAAGCTGAGACCTCATATGATCAGGGCAGAGTTCATGAGAAGACATGAACATGGCACAGTGAAAGTAGCGTCAGGGATACCAGTCAAGGGCCAGCACAGCAATGCAAATGGGAGATGACTGGCCTGGACCACGGCTGTCAAAGGGCGTGGGGAAGGGAGGGTGGGTTCCAGAGGTTTTCAGGGAAGGGAACCATTAGAACTTGGGAGTTGGGTGGATATGGAGACGAGGGAAAAGAAAAGGGTTAAAGCTGACCAGGGTCATGGCACTTTTGAGGCTCTCCAGATATCATGGGGTCCAGTGTCCCATCTTCCAGAGGGACTGACCCTGTGTCATCCCAGCATAGCCAGCCAGAGAATAATAGCCTACAAGTCTGACAAAAATAGGTAAGCAGCTTTAACTTTTTACAAGGTGTAATTACATGATTCTCTGTAACTGTTAACAGTAAGTTTCAAAGATATTATATAACTTGAAATTTAATAGAACATATTAAATATCTGGGAAAGCCCTCCAAATACCTTCAAATGATTATATTACTTTGGTTGAGCCCTAGGTGTGAGTTACTCTCTAGCATCTGATTGACTCTCTTGATATATAAAAGCTGATGTGAGAGTTTCTTATTCTTTGACATGAGAACCAAAGCTCAGAATCTTGTTTTTCTTTTCTTTTTTTAAAATGAGGTCATTTATTATTCTTAAGAACCAATTTTTATACATTTTACTTAAACTATGGAACTGCTTTCTAGCCCCTGCCCAGTTTTATTGAGATATAATTGATATACAACTCTGTAGAAATTTTAAGGTGTACAGCATAATGACTTGACATAGATTTGTTAACATCCATCTCCTCATATAGTGAAAAAATACTGGGGAAGCCGGGATGGCTCAGTGGGTTAAGTGCTCACTTTACAGCTCCAGGGACCGAGGATCGAATCCCAGCCCCGGCCTGTGAGGACCCATATGCTGAACTGGGGTGTGCCTCCCATGCGGGAGGCCCCCAGTTCAGATCTTGCCCCCTCTCTTTTTCTCTCCTCCCCGCCATTTGGCTCCTGGCTCAAGGAGGTGTCCCTTCCATGCTGGAGGCCCCCAGCCCAGCTCCCATCTTGTGTGGCCCCTGCCCACCTGTGTGGAATAAAACCATGTCAAAAACTAATGAGGTACAACTATGGAGATTGCTCTGGGCCCTCCCCCTTCTCTCTGTCTCTCTCTGTGTCAAAAACAGTAAAATTAAAAAAAAATTATTTTTTTCTTGCGATGAGAATTTCTCTTAGCAATTTTCTTATAAACCATACAACAGTGTTAATCATAGTTATCATGTACATTACATCCCCAGTACTTATTTTATCTTATAACTGGAAGTGTATGCTGGTTAACCACCTTTATCCAATGCCCCCCTCCCCCACCCCCCATCCGCTGTTCTCACACATACCTTTCAGGATCCTGTTTTTCATGAAAACAAATCCAAGGAGCTTCTCTCAAGGCTGGTCCATATGAGGATGATGTTGGGACATAGGTGTGTGTCCTGGAGACTCTTGTGAGCAGTGCAAGCCCCATGGCCCAGTGCTAATTGGTTTCGGTGGCCTTTTGACAGCTGTCATGGATGACTATCAAGTAGTTTATCTTCCTTAGCATAGAAAATATAAAGCAAGTTTTTCATGGTTGCCATATCAACACAAGACCAGATTCTGGAGGGGCCAGGATAGCAATGTAGGATGGAGGGAATACAGAAAAGCGTAAGAAGAAAATAATTATCACTTCAGTCCAACCCCAGAGAGAACCATTGTTAACATTTTGGTCTGTATTTTCTGAATCATTTTTCCTGCATATTTATCATATGTTGTATATACATACTTTTATTTTTACACAAAATCAGAATTATAATTTACATGCTATCTTGTTACCTCAATGTAGCTACAATTTCTCACAGATGTTTTAGAAGGAATGGAGAGAATAAAATGCATATGACAACGCTGCAGTTGTATGTAAGTGAACAAACTGTCTTATTCCCATTAACATTCTTTCGATATTTGATTGTCTGTGAATGCCCCATTACGTCAGGACCCTTCCATGTGACGTCAGTGAACCCATGGTTGAAAGAAGAAAAATCTCCATGAACCCATGCCCATGGCACATGTCATATTCTTGTGCTCTCAAGGATTAGGAAACTCTTTTTCCTCTTTGCCTTTGCCACCAAAGCGAAGATTGCAAGCTTTCATAATTAGACAATAAGACTGAATAACCGCAAGTGTAGACAATACGTAGTACTGTGAGAAACAGTGGGAAAAATTACATTTAAGTAGTGATCTAAATTGATTCAAGTCTCATTCAGGTCAGTCTTTTGGAGTCTAATGAGTATTTTTATATCATTTATTATGACAGCACACCTGTATTTTCTATATTTAATTGTATTTGGCTAGAGTTAAATAAGCAAATGTTCCCTGTTATGTCCATTATTTTCCTCTCTCTGTCATTGTTAAAATGAGGAATCACAGTTTTCACACTCCACCTCCATGCCTTTTCTATTGCACCCTTTCATCCAAACGCCCTACATCCCTTTTATCTTCAAAGGGTCTGAAAGGAAAGTGGGTCCAGCTGATGCAACAGGATTTGTCTCACTAACTAACCTTTTATTGGAATCATGTTGGAATAAAATAAAGAAAAAAAAAACCTATCTTTTATTCCAACCGATGCAGCAGCAATCAGTTGTGCACAGGCTTCCACCATGTGCACAGGTGCAACGGGGTTTCACCATTTCATTTCCGGTACACACTGCCTACCACTACTTTCTGCCCTGATTTGCTGGGATGTCCCAGTGCGGGTTGCTGTGGGGCCTTGCTGAGCACTTGCACATGTACAACCTGGAAATGCAGGGGAGCTAACCCAGTGGGCCTTACCCAATGGGGATGGAACCTAATGGATAAATGAGCCAGTACAGTCAGCTCTCAGGTTCCTTGCATGAGGATCCTCGGATTGAGTCTTAGGATGGAGCACCTTGAATTTCATCTTTGTCTTGCCTTTCCTCCTTTCCTGTTTTATGTTTAACTTCATGCAGGCCTTTGGTAGAGTCTTTGCTTTCAGGAAGCCTCGGCTACAATTTTGGAGCGGGATCACTGGCCAGAGGTACTAAGGACCCTGTTATTGGTGCTAAGAGGAGTGGTGATACCTGGCCAGCAGCATTGCAGTTGCTCTATCTGGTGCTTTGGGATGAGATGCACGCAGATGTTAAAATATTGGATTGTGTGGTAGCTCACAGTTTAAACAGTAGGGGAGCTGTAAAGATTGAGTTAGCCGGTGATTTTAGACTACTTTGGAAGGTTTGGAAAAGGAAAATGAAGGAAATGACAGGCTCTGGTCAGTCAACTAGCAGTACAAGGAATGTTGTGAAAGCTAGAAATCTATGGTGGTGTTTTGGGAGACTGTCATCTGTGGAATTTGGATGCTCAAGGTCACCCTTCAAGCAAGCAACCTAGATCAGCCAAAATGCTGGCCAAGGGTGAATGAAGTCTAAATGGGTGATGGAGGAGGAACATGAGGAATATCATTCTGGTCTTGGGATCAGCTGCAATGGCAGCAAGTGTTTTTGTACAGGCTATAGCTGGTTGTCATCTTGCAGGGGACTATGATAGAGTAAATTTAAAGGGAGGTATGTGCAAGAAGTGGCTTGTACCAGTCACTGCTTGTGCAGCATTCCAAATCCTCTTGCTCATGCGGTGGTCACCAGGGCTCTGCTGGGCCCAGTCAGCTTTGCACAGGGACACCCGACAGAGATGAGCCTTGTGCTGTGGCCTTCTCTTATCTGAGGTTGGGGTGTCCTGACCCCACATTATGGAAACCAGATCAGTGCTCAGACATGTGCAACAGACACATGGGAGGGAGCTGGTATCTGTGGGGCCGCCCTTGACTAGTGGATGAAGATTGATGGATAAATACTTTCTTCTTTCCTCTCTCAGGCAGTTTTGAGTTACAATTTATAAGGCCCCTCTGAAATCCAGTCGGAGTGGGAGCTAGTTGCCTCTAATGGTGGCCAACTTGATAATGCATCCTTGATAATCCTTTTTCTGCTTCCCTCTGCAGTCCTCCATCCTGTTCCTTGAGATCACATTTTCAAACAAACTGTTGCAGTTAAGCCTTTGCCTCAGGTTTTGTTTTTTGGAGAAGTCACATTAAGGCAGAGAGAGAGAGAGAGAGAGAGAGAGAGAGAAGACAAGTTGGGGGTACAAAGCAAGGGAGGAAACTGTGATCTGGTATTAAACTGCAGAAGTATTTCAGGACATCAGAGTACAATTTAGTATTGTGATATCTCTAATAATGAAGATGACACATTTAGGCCACATGCTTCCTTGTTAGAAATTTCGTAACCAGAGGATATAACAATTTTAGAGCTGAAAGGGTCCTTGGCTCTGTTGGCTTCTCTTTTTCCTGTCATTGGTGGCCTTATTTTGTGCTTTAACAATGTAGATAGTGATTTAAAATGTGGGTCCAGAGTCACACTGCCAAGATTTCTAATCCCAGCTTTGCCTTATTTAGCAATGCTAACTTGACCAAGAAATTCAGTTTCTGCCTCAGCCAGGATCCTGTCAGGAGAAGACTGAACACTCAAATAATTTAACTGAAGAGAATTTAACAAAGGGACTATTTTCAGAGGTGTAGGAAGGCTAAAGTAACCAGTGAGGGATCAGGAAGCCCCCAGGAACTAACAAGAGGGAAAGCCATTGTCATCTGCTCCACGAGACAAGAGTAAGGAACAGTTATGCGAATTCAAGGAGGGCTGTAGTATAAGCAAGACCCACTGGTCCAGAGCTGTGGCCCTGAAAGATGAAAGTAGCCAGAAGATCAAAAACCCAGCAGGAAGGCAGAAGTGGGGGAGAAATACCCATACCTTTTTTCCCCTGGCTTTTCATCTCAAGCCAGTTCCTCCCATTGGCTCAAATCAATGAGACTACAGGGCAAGAAGGCCCTGTGGATACAATCACAGAAGCCAGTCTTTCAGGGACACGGTGCAGTACAGAGAAGGGAGCAGAACAGATACGGGGAGCCTAACTCAGTATTACCAGCCCGCTTCAGTAAGCCTTAATGTTCTCATCTGTACAGTGGGGATGCTAATTGTAGTGGCACTTGCCTTATAAAGTCGTTGTAAATATTAAATGAGACGGTGCGTGTAAAGCTTGGAGCCCAGTGGGCATGTTCTTTGTTGTTGGCTATTATTACCACATTAAAGACAATCACTGGGCTGCAGGAAGGAACCCTTCTGTGGTCTGACCCTGATTCCAGAAGGCTCTGCTCTCTAGGTCAAGAGGGCTCCTTGTTGCAGAATAACGCAGCTAGGCTTGTGCCTGGTGGCACGCATAGATTCCTAGTTACTGCTGGTGAGCAATCTGCTGAGTCAGGGCAGTGGCAGCAGCTCGCTCTTCTTCCTCATTCCTCTTTTTAGCTTTGTTGACGTTCAATGTGTCAAGCTAGATGAAGGCTTAGATTATCTGATGGAGGTGACCAGCTTTATTTATAGACTCAAATTCTCTGGGGTGAGCAGTCCCGGGATGGGCACAGATAATCTCTTTCCGTCCCGGAGGAATGACAAATTGATGTGCTCGTGGAGTCCGGGCCCAATCAGACCCACGGATTCAGGCAGCCGTAGCTTTGAGCTGCCCAGTTCGGTTTTTCTCACATTCCCTTTTGGTGATAAAGAAACCTCCTCCCACTCTGACCCCCAGGTTGAGCCCAGAACCTGGCTTGGCCTTATTCTCTTGGACTAGAATTAATCCAGAGGCCGAGAGATGACCTTTTTCTCTTTAAAGAAAGAAGATGTGCAAAAATAATCTTTCAGTCCCTTCCAGATCTAGGGTTTCTGGAAGTTAAAATAAAAAACTGAAAAAGAAACCCTTAAACAACCTAATGACCAACAGCAGGTCTTGTATTTCACTAGAGGCAATATAAGCCTGTTGGTTAAGGGTGCAGATTTTAGAGTCCAAATGCCTGGTTTCCAGCCCTGACTTGTCACTTAATGTGACCCTGGGTAAGTCTGAGCTGTTCATTTCCTCATCTGCAAAGTGGGGATAATTGTCCATTTCCCCCCAGAGTTGAACAACTGGTAGTAGTGAGGGAGTTGGAGTAGATGGAGCAGGGAGGTTTTGCCATCCTTAGGACAGAATAAGTCAGATCATGTGAGGAACGGCTTAGCACAATCCCTGTACATAGTAAGCACTTAAAAATGTGCTCTATTACTTATTATTGCTATGTTTAAAGAACCTAAAATACTTTGGCATCTATGGGAGTACACAAAGCCTTTCCCAGCCCACAAAAGTTCTATGTGGGTCTACATGGAAAAGGTCACCCCCCAACCAGAGTCAAGGTCAGGGTTCAGATAGAGACTACAGTTTGACTCAAGATGTACCGTGAATCGAGACATGCATTTGTCAAGGTCAGTATGATTCAGCCAGAGAAGGCTTTGCCTGATTAAACGTGTGTCTCTATGTAAGACAAAGTAATAGCACTGCCTGAGTCCCGGAAAGAAAGAGATCAAGACGAGCTCAGTCCTTTCTTTATGGTAGGATGGCCTTGAGAGAAGTGGGGACAAACTGGTTTGGCTCTGGTGGGCAGGAATAGGAACGGGTCTGCATCTGTGTTCCTACCACACTGTCAGGACGCCTCTGTACACAGATGAAGCCCTACCCTCTGGCTCTCACTTGGATGGGAAAGACTCCCTGCAGCTGAGCCAGGCATCTGCTGCAAGGCCTATCCCTGCTGCATAAACAAAATTCTTTTTTTTTGAAGTGCCTAGTGTTCAACAGTGCTTCCTTCAGTTCAATGATTCTTAACATTAGACCTGCTCTAGCAGGAAAAAAGAAAATAGAGAAAGCCAGCTTCCCCACACCACCACTCCTATAATCTGAATGCTTCATTTTTTCTTGTTCCCTGCTGGTTTTCGATCAGATGACTGAATCATTTTTATACAGCAAAAACATGGCAGAAATTCTATTTTGAATTTCTACTTCATTAAACTTTGGAAACAACACGTGTAGCCTCACTCTTTATGTTCCACACTAAGAAACATTTATAGTTCACCACTAGCCCCCACTGTCATACTCACTCAATTATGAGAAAATTTTAAAAAGAAGCCTGTGTATTTTTAAGGGCAAGTGCTTCACTGATTGGCATGTTCATCATTTTAGAAATTGCTGCTTTTTCCATGTGTAAAGTTGAATTTTACTCTCTTTTCCTCAGTCTTCTTGCTCTTAGCCTTTCCCGAAAATTGGCATCCAGATGCTTCCAATGTAAACATCAGGTCCTGTTGTCTCTGTGAAGCATCAAACCCTCCTGGAAATACATACTTCCGTAGTAATCTCTAGCCTGCCTCTCCCACCGAGAAGAGACAAGTCTTGTAGATCGACTCATGTGGGATTTGGAAATGAGGCCACCCTGCAGCAGGGGCAGTGGCTCTAGCAGTAGCAATGGTGCCCCCTGTCATACCTGGGGGTTGTTGGGCATCCAGAGAAAGAAGAGGGAACCCAAGGTTGACAGACCCCCAGACAGAGACAGACTCTTGGCCAAAGGCAGGGAGGAGATGGAGAGAGTTCCAGGAATGTGGGGAACCCACCCTGCAGGCTCTGGTTGAACCATGTTCAGTTTCTGGACTTGGAATGATTCTCAACAAAGTGGACAAAGTGTGTACCTCAAGGTGGTACCCCATGAATTGCTCCTACTATTCGGTGAGAAGCTTGCTCCCCCACAGAGGCATTTATACACCTCAAAGCTCAGAGTGGCTGTGTTTTGAGAGAACTAATGTATGCCCAGTGTGTGTGACATGCCCAGTTTGTCTATTGTCTCGGCATACTAGTTAGTTATATCCCCTCGCTGTCAAAAGCATAAAGCATACAGTGCTAACAGCACGTTCACCCTAGTTTTAAAAAAAACCCAGTACAATTCTAGGACATCTAAGACGGCCTGAGAGAATTGTCACATTTAGTGGCAAAAAAAAAAAAAAAAAAATCTGTTTGGGGTAGAAATATCTGTGAGCCTAAATTTCAGAGGCAACAAGGTGGTAGCCACAGTGATACCAAGAAAGGAAGACTTGTGCCCTCTCTGCTCTTACTGCCTGGGGCAGCGAGGCCTGAGCGGCTGGTGGCTGTGGGTGGGAAGTGGGGACAGAGCCACAGCACTGCAGGAAACTGAGCTGGTGAACAGGACCAGCAGCCAGAATGAGGGTTGGTATCCCCCTATTTTCTATGAATGGAGACAGCGAGAAGGGGCTGATTGAGTGAGGGTTCCAAAAAGACGTGACAGGGCAAGGACCATACACATCTGGGAGGTACCCAATGCTCTGACCCTTCTAGTAGCCCATGTGTCCTCCAGAAATGAGGGCATCATTCAGATAAGTAAGCAAGCTACCTCTTCTGAGTTCTAGTACCCTGTCTTTCCACTACAGCACAACCATCTCTCACGATCTGGCTAGCTCTGCCCACCCTTTGCTTCTGTTCATATCCCTCCTCTTGGCTCTCGTTGGCTTTTCTGAATTCGAGGCCACATGGGACAATCCTTGCCCAAAACAAGGAAGCTGGCTCATCAGGGGTCCTGGGAAGTTGAGCAGTGGCAGGCACAGCTGGTGCCTGGAAACGCTTTCAGCTGCGTCCAGCTCTGTTTTTGCTGACTGTATCCTTTTCAGGAGGCAACAATAATATCTCTTTAGCCCCCCAAAATGATCAGAACAACATTTAGCTGTTGGCTAGAGTGGGGCTCTGGAAGCCATTTTGTCAGGCACAGCGAGTTTCTGCTGCCCTGCTTCTGACAGCTCAGTGTTCCCCAAGTACACTCCATGTCCCTCCATTTCCCCCGCCGGCACTTTAAAAATATCTACCCAAGAAGTGGCAAGTGCCTTTTGTGACCATGTCTGCTGACATGGTTTTTGATTTGGGAAAGGGTGAGGAGCTGTGTGGAAGCATCACTCTCTGGGATGTCAGAGTCTCCTTGGAAGAGACCTAATTAAGGACTCAGAATGATTGACAGGTGGTGGAAGCTCACAAAAGTGCACTTGACATGCAGCAGAAGTCAATGTCTGAGTTGCAAAGAAAAAAAATTGGCATTGGAGACCTGGAAGAAACCTTTGCAGGTAATACTATAATTTTGTTCTTTAGTTATGCATTTATTAAAAGACTCTTAAATGGCTGCCAAATGAACCCTGCATTGACATGCTTTGGCTCTGTTAAGCGGGCTGTAATATAACTTGGTAGCAAATTTGTTATTTAAAATTTAGTGGAATTTATTTTCTATACTGTGCAATCTTGCTGAAGTACCATCTTTGAATGCATTCATTTCGAGTTAGGAATCTGTGAACAGACATGTCTGATTTATGGCTGAAGGTAATAAAAGTTTAATGAGAAGGTAAAGATAAAGGGATGGAAAAAGAAAATTAACACATGCAATATCCCTCCTGTGTTCTGTATTTGTACATATATACTCAGCTGTGCCTTTTTGGGGTAAGAATGAAGTCACATTTCTTTAAATATTCAAATAACATAACTGTGAAACTCCATCTACCAACATAAGAACAGCTTTCTTCCCAGCTTCACCACTAATGATCTCAGACTAGTTAATCAGTCTTCCTGAGCTTCAGTTACCTCATCTTTAAAATGGGGATAATGCCAATAGCATTTACAGCTTAAAGTCGTTCTGATTAGATGAGAAGATACATGTGAAAAACTTAGCACATCACCGCATCATGAGAAATGATCATTCATGTTATAACCTTTCTCTAGCACAATAGTCTATTTCTGGTTACATGTATATGCTGAGAGGACAGAGGACAAAAAACCAGAAACTCAGTTCTCTTCCTAATTGAGGAGAGGGGATCTTTGAACTGTTGTTGCTTTTGCTGCCACAAGGTGTCACTGGCGACCCCACAGTTTAGTGCAGTTCTACCTGGCTTCAGTGGGAGAAGGGAGCTCAGAGATTCTGCAGTAACATTTCAGGTGTAGGAAAGAGAGGAGAGACCCTCCTCTTCATGGACATACCCAGCTATGGTTGCTGCACAACACTCTAGACCTGGCTTCTAGATGCTACAACTCTTTCACAGTATTGTACAAAATAACTTTCCGTGGTGTTAGAAGTAATTCTCTATCTATGTGGTTCAGTATGATAGCCATCAGTCACATGTGGTTATTGAACACTTGATTATACCCCACCCTACCCCCACCCCCCACTTTATTTAGATATAATTGATAAAACCATGTGTAAAGTTAAGGCGTACAATCTGATGACTTCACACACACATATTACAGAATGATTACTACAATAAGGTTAACATCTCCGTCACTTCACATCACTCCTGTTTCATCATTTTGATGATGTCACTCCTGTAATTACTTCCGAGTAAGCACATGAAACGTGGCCATTTGACTGGAGAACTGAATTTAACATTTTATTTCATTTTAATTAATTTAAACTTAAATGGCCCCTGTGGCCATTGGCTACTATTGTGGACAGTGCAGTTTTAGGAATCCATCATGCTCCGCCTAAAACACATGTACATATCCGCATACACGTCTACCCAATTTCCTGAGGCATATGCCCAAATAGCCGGTGGCGAGGTCAGAAGGGATTTCAAAGTCAGCCTCGTGCCATCCTTGAGAGCAGCCCTCTATCACGACCAGACAATCAGCTGGGGTTCTCTGTGTTGCTCCTTGCTGGGGCTGGAG
>PVKE010025909.1:0-22693 GCA_004027555.1 Craseonycteris thonglongyai | reverse complement strand
ATTGGTGAATTCAGTCCATTTACATTCAGGGTGATGATTGACATATGAGGATATCCCATATCCATTTCTTCTTTCCTTTTTATTTTTTTGTTGTCCCAACTTTTTTCCATTTATATTGATTTCTTGATTCAGGTCGGATAGCCTCCTTCAGTATTTCTTGGAGTGCCGGTTTTGAGCTGGAGAATTCTCTCAGCTTCTGCCATACAACTCTTAAGAAATTGTTTTGGAATTCCCTTAAAACAAAGAATTACATCCTGAGTTGGACACAGATCAACACTGCGGCCTCCCAGGAGTTGGCAGCTATGGCATGTGACTAGAAATCTGGAAAGTGGAAATTTTGTACTTTAATTATGATTTTGCAAACTTTCACGAAGGAAGACTAAAACAGAGACAAGGGGTGGGTGGGAGATAGTAAGCTTATTTATGTCAGATGGGTAGTATTGGAATGTTGGAAGGAAATACTGGGAACAGGGGCCCAGATAAGGCAAAGGTGGAAAGTGGATTGACTCCTAACCTTCACCCCCACATCTTCTCCCATTGTCCCTCTCTCCTCTTGTGACATTGACCCTGAGGCCTTGCTCCCAACCAGCTTCTCAAGTCCAGTTCTTTGAGAGTAGATCTTGACCAGAGTGAGGCAAGCCTGTGTACTAGGAGCCCTCTCCATTCACCTACTTATAATTAATTCATTGTTTTCGTCAAATTTTGTTTAGGTTGTGCTAGTCCCTGGTCCATCTGCATTATAATCACTGATATGCTTGTTAAAATGCAGATCTATTAAGTCAGGATCTCTGGGGGTGAGGCTAGGAATCTAAGCCTGGACAACTTCCTAGGTGAGTAAGGTTTCAAACTATTGACTTGGTTCCTCTCATTTTTCAACTTCCTGTTTCCTTTGCATGGGTACTGAACTCACCTTTCTTTCTGGAGTCAACAATCCTGTGGGCAATGTTCTGGTTCAGCCTGACCCCAAGAAGCCCTCCCCTTGTGCACCATTTCCACAGGCAGTCCAGTGTTCCCCTCTTCCCACCTCTGCCTCCAATACCTAGGTGAGTCTGGCCTTATGGACAAGACATGGCTGCCTAAGTTGTGGTTGTGAACATAACATATTATCATTACCAGCGACTGTCATTTTTCTAAAAGAAGCCTTTATCCTCCAGAGAAATACACATCTAGGGGATTCTATGCATCCAAGGCTAAATGTGCCAAGATTAATTACAGCTGGAAGTCCTTGGTAACCACTATTCAAATCTTAGTTAGAACCTGGCAGCATGTCTTGTCTAATTGAAGGGATGGCTACAAAGAGAATAAAGACAATTTATCCTTTGAAATATTTTTCAGGTACTTTAATGGGGTTATGAAAGTTTGCTGCTTTTGGAAGCACGACTTCTGAATTAGCATTTTGGCAACGTGTTCAGAGAGGTATTCCAGCCTGGGCTGTGGCATGTTTGAGGGAAGAGTAGAAGCCTAGAAGTATGATGAATAAAGGAGACCAGGGGGATTTACTGGAGACTTTGGGTTTTGGAATTGGGTAGTTCTGAGATTCAGTTCTAGCAGTAGGATTTCAGACAAGTTACTCTCTTTGTCTCATTGTTCTTGTATTTAATTAAGGACCACAATAATATTGATTTCATGGCATGATAATATACAATAAGTGCTTGGCATAAGAAATCCTGAGTGTAATACTTGTTATCAATATTATCATTGTCATTATTATAACATTTGAAGTAAGGAGAGGAAAGAACTACTTCTTCCAGTTTCCAAGACTTTAAACTCTTTTGGGGCACACATTTCTTCCTACTTTCACTCACATGCCTCTTTCCTTTATCAGACCAGAGCCTTGGAAATTCTTATACTGTATCCCTTCTTCCACCCCATTTTGTACACAGATGCAAGTGAGGCGCCATGACCCCCCAGAACCAGAGAAGTCTCAAGCTCTTGGGGAACAAATGGAAAAAGGCGAGAACCATCCACTCATCTGGCCTTGAGGGTGGTTGGAGTGTGGGTTCACGCTGGTGTATGACCTCAATGTTGGGACCCTGAGACCAGTGTTATAAGAGAGGCCTCCCAGAACAAACCCAGGGTGTGGGTTACCCTTTTTCCTACTCCAGTCATCCTTTTGCGATTTATTCCCTGTTGCTTAGGAGACATAAGGACTGACGTCTGCACTAGAAATCCACCATGACTATCATTTGGTAATGGTAGGAAGCTGGTGAGGCTTGACACTTCTGACACATGGCATACAGTTCCACATCCAAGGCTAGTGTACACTGGAGCCAAGAGTGGCCCCATAAAACCTAAAGTACCCAACACAAAATAAATACCTCCTGCCCCACAGGTGTTGTCCTAGCTGGTTCTGCCCCAACTTGGCATTTGCAGCAGCATAAGAGACAGAGAACCTCGTTGTTTCTTGAAGAGAAGGCCTTGCATGGCATGTTTGGGTGAGCTGCTGTAGCCTGCACCCCCCACCCTGCATACCCCCAGGTGGTGGGCGGAGCTCTCCACTGCTCTTCACTCCTGTTATGACAACTCCTACTGGGACAGTAGGATCAGCCCAGGGGCATCCGGAGTTGGCAGAATACCCATGGCGGTGAGGAGTGGAGGATCTTCAGATCAAAGGAGGGAGGGAAAAGGCCTGAGAGGTGTACTGGGGAGTCCCATGATCAGCTCCCAGATCAGGTGGGAGTTCTGGTGGGAACAGAAGCAGAAGTGGTTATATGTACAGGATGACAAGTCACTATTTTTCAGGGTCTTTTCTCCTTTTTTTTTTATTGTTTTGAGAGAAGTTGAGAGAGAGAGAGAGAGAAAGAGAGAGAGAGAGAGAGAGAGAGAGAGAGAGAGAGAATATGAGAGAATGAGGAGGGCCTAGAGCAGTCTCCATAGTTGCACATCATTAGTTGTGACATGGTTTCATCCCCCACAGGTAGATGTGGGACCATGGGGGGCAGGAACAAACCTGGGCCACTCGCCTGGGAAGTGAGAACCTTTCCTGTCAAGCCATCCCCAGGGTTACCAGTTGTGTTGCAGTCCAGCATATGGGGTTGCACAGGCCAGGGCTGGGATTCGAACCCCAGACCTTGCAATTGCAAAGCAAACCCTCAACTGCTGAGCTATCCTGGCATCCCCCAGGTCCTGCATGCTCTAATGTGTGTCTTCCTTTCTTCGAATCTGTAACCCAAACAATGCTGTAACCCATTATGCTCACGGCACTGACTCCAAGTGAGCGTCCCACCTGCTGGTAAAGTGCATATAACCTCAGTGTTTGGCACTTCACTTTAAATCTTTAACCTGTGCATTTTTATAAAGGGGGTTTTCCAGAGGGCAGTAGAGAGCACTCCCGTGGCCCTAAGTGGAACCCAGAGAAAGGTGGGAGTAGAGGTGCTGGTGGTCACATTCTATTGGGACTGCTGAGCTACTGGATTTTGACTTGAGAGGATTTAAAATCAACAATAGACTCAATTAAAAAATCATCAGTAGAAAGGAGGATGCATAGGTTAAGCAATTTAGAACTTCACAACCCTGAGAAAGCAAATGTGTCCATCATATATGAGAAGACCCAGGAGGTTTTGGAATGAAGTTAATGAAGTCAACGTGCTGGGCAAACATCTTCCATGAGTGAGTGTGTGCCTTGCTGCTGAGGAAAACACTGGGCTCAACTCTCCATTCCATTTTCATGATGACATCAAGAGCAGTTCCTGGCAGCTGTGCTTTGACATTCCTTCCACTGAGCAGCAGAACATCTGTCTACCCCTCTGGTCTATAAACTGTAAGGGCAAGGACCAAGTACAAGTGACATGTGTATTTATAAAGTCCTCGCAGAGCGCCTGCGACCTCATGGGTGCCAGGCAAGCGTCTAGTGGACGCAGCTGAATGATCAGTTGCCAAATCCTTGTAGGTATAAAGTAAACTGCAATGCTCTGTTTCTCTTCTTGAGAAAGCGTTCGGACTGTCCTCATATCTCTAAGGACAGAGCAGAACCCAGTTCATAACCGTCCCTCATAGCGTCTGTTTTTGACTATCTTGACTAGCCAGGTGGCTGCCATCTTGGAGGAATAGTTACTGCCCCACAGGACCTTCCTGCCCAAACAGTGCTCCTCCAGGTGGTGGTGATGGGGCAAGAGGGCGGTGGGCATATGGGTCAGCGAGCCAGCCCAGGGCAGAGGAAACAGCACGCCCACATAGGGCTTCCGGGGTGGTGCGTGTGCTCTGCTTTCTGCACCGTGCCCCGTGGCCTCCTCCTGTGCTGTTGCTCTTCAAATGCATGTGCTGGTGTGGTGAGGAGAGGAGCGGCTGCAAGCACACAGCTCTGGAGCTTGCTGTTCTCCTGGCTCAGTCGAGGGGCTGGAGACGTTGCTTCGGCTGCTTCTCTTAAGTGTAGCTACGTCAGGAGCCCTACTCTGAGGGCCATCTCAGGTGGGGAGAGGGGGTGAGTGGGAGTTGGGAACTAGGTGGTGAAGTGAAAGTATGGGTGGGCATGTACTTGGAGTAGACAATGGGGGACTTGGGGAGATGGAAAAAGAGGATCCGCTAGGGATAGTGGGTTCTCACTATCATACCAAAGCCTCACTTTATGAATGAATATACTAGGAAGACATCCAGAACATGAGAGATTTCGGTGGGGACAGGGACAGGAGGAGAGGCTTTCAGGGACGGGAACAATGTTGGACTAAAGAGTGTAGAAAAAAGGGAAATTGGACATACAAAGAGGAGAGACGAGAGAAAGGCCACACATGCACGCAATACAGAGGATCTGAGTTTGAAGCTGTGTGAAAATCTCCGAAGCTGGCAGAATATGTTCTGCGAGCCTGCCATTCAAGCGTGCCGGGGTCAGGGCAGCCCGCCCACCAGGCTCATGCCAGTACTGATGTCCTTTAGTCACTGCTGTCTAATTAGCAGCCTTTTCTTTGCTCGCTGCGCCGCTTCCGAGAGAAGCCAGGACCAAAGGTGGCAACTGCTGCCTGTGGAGTTCGTAGCTCGTTAAGGTGTGCTCTTTTGCGGCCTCATTCCGCTTCCTCCCTCTCTTCCTGAACTGAGGTATGTGAGGGCCTCTCAGAACCTTGCCCATGGGGTCTGGGAAAGCAGCCTCTGCAGATAGGTGCTCTCTTCACCCCTGAAGAGGAAGGAGAGGAACTTTCAAGTGTGTCCTGCCTTGCTCAGCTCCGCTTGGGCCTTGACTGAGATCCCTGCTCTTGGGTTCCAGAGCTGAGGAGCTCATGCACACTCCATGACAGGGATCTGTGGAGCCATGGGGAGTCACGACCAAAGCCAGGGTGGCTCCCAGGCCAAGTGTCCACAGCGTGTGGTCTGTGCCTACACAGACTTCGGTGTGAACGTCTTCACGTTTCCACAGGAATGCCTGTATCCCACAGCTGGCACTATCTGTTGACCTAGAACTCAGCTTAGTCTTTCCTCAGCTAACGAATACTCATCTCCACAGGGAGAAGAGTGAGCACATCCCTTAATCACGAATTTGGTATGTTCATTGCCACAAACATCTCTAGTGATATTCTACAGCTTTCTCTCCTCTGGGAGCCTGAGGGGAATTATGGTTTTGTTCCAAACTGTTCCCAGTTTCCCAGAAGCCACTCACTTCTCCCGGGCCTCATTTCCCTCTCACTGTGCCTGAGGTCTCATGGCTCCTTACTCCTCTCTTATAAATAGCTCAACTTCTCTCCTTCTCTGGAGAGCCCAGGGAAAGTGAGTGCTGAAAAGAATCAGGTCTTGCACCCTTATTATCCCCCCCCCCCCCCCCACACACTGTCTTGCATATGACTTCTGGGGCTCTTGAAGGGGATTTATGGATTCATTGAAGCTTATCCAGGAACCCCAGTGTAAGCTGCCTTTCTTTATATGGACATTTGTATTCTTTGTTTCTAACACAGATTCTGTTGGGTTGCTGTCTCTGTCCTCCTCAGAACTCCCTCTTTCAATGCCTTTAGTCTTTGTCACCGCATGTCCACAACAGCTAGCAGCGTATCGCCTTTCTGAGAGAGCTGGCCTGAAAGGGGAGGTGGCCCAGGTGGCCCTAGGAAGTCAGATGCAGGTTGCCAAGGCTGACAGACATTATTATTAAACTTTTAAATCCTGCCAGCAGGTTCCTGCCCTGGTTTCCAAACACAGGGGCCTTGACCAAAGCTCTGGTGGCGGTTGTGGGGATCCTGGCTCAGACCTCCCTTCAGGAGCGAGCTGGTGGGGGGAGTCCAGTCAGCTGCAGGGCCTGCAGGGCCGTCACAGCGCGCAGGTGCAGAGCACGTTCTCCACGTCCTCCCAGCCGGGGCCCAGCACGCGGGAGCACCGGGCCTGGCCATTTCTGCTCGTGTGGGCCTTCTCTATGGGCACCCTGTGCACACTGCTGGGCCCGCCAAGACGTGCTCTGAGGCTCCTCCCACCCCTCCCTCCCTCCCTCCCTTTCTTCACATGTGTCAGATCTGCGTGGTGGTTTTAGGCTTCCCCCACCTACTTCAGCTTCCCCTGCTCTTTATCTTCCCCAGATATTCCCCCCAATAAATCTCGTGCACTTCTAACTCAGCCTTGGTGTCTGCTTCCGGGAGGGCCGGAACTGACCCAGCTCTTCTCACAGGTGACATCATTGGTCATGTCACCCAGTGCCACCTTCCTTCCCTGATCCCCACCTGGAAACTGTCCCCACGTCTGGCCAACTCATTTTGTCACAGAGTGCGGAGTATGCTGGATGTTGAGTTCCAGCTTTCTGACTACGCAAGTTATTAGGGTTCATAGTACCGCCCATTCACCCTCCTGTAGGGTGCTGAGCTGCTCTTGACATGAGACAGGGCATCAGATAGTCAAACACATACTTTATTTCGGTATACAGATTCCTTCAGGACCCCAGGCTGAAAAACAGAAGCCTCGAGAACAACCTGGCTCCACTGACAGCATTCTTCCTGAGAGCCAGGCCAACGGACTCAGCCCCACTTTTCCCAGGAAGCCCCTCAGCTCTTCAAAGAGAAAGGCATTCCAGCTCGTCTTAACATCCCGGTGTGTGTGGGGAGCAGGACAAGGACTCTTGCTCTTTAGTTCCTCCCGTCAAGGTTCCCTCCCCAGCCCTCAGTTCCTATGGTCCACCTGAGTTTGCAACACACATCAGCTGCTTTACGTGAAGAAACGAGAAGGGATTGGCACAATTCAGGTGTTAGAACATACAATAGCAACTGGATCCCACATTTTGGAAGTAACGTGACAAAGATTGGCTCCATGATGTCTGATATTCTATTACTACTGAATAGTACAGCAAGGAAAACTGCTTGGGAGATAAACACTGGGTGATACGTTTCTCTAGGAGTGAGACCCATGCACAGTGCAAATCCTGGTGTTTCTCACACCTGGAAGCTGATGACATTTTACAAGTTAAATGGGTGTCAGAGAGTGGGTCAGCGAAAGGCTTGCTGGGCTTGCCCAAAGGGGATGCTTGTCCATATTTGAAACTGCCCAGTACCATCCCATATTCCCTATAATGACTTGCAGTGATGACGCAGTCCGGTCATGTCCCACAAGGGCCCCTGCGCTGAGTGGTGGCTTCCTTTGGAATTATCTCAAGAGTCTACTGCAAAAGGCTCTCTGAGGGTCTCAGCCCTCGGTGTGACTACCCGTGTGGAGTGTGGGTCTTTAGATCCTGGGGAGTATCTGCTTCTCAGCTGCCTCCACGCCTGCTGGCTGGCCTGGACCCACGAGGACTGGTGGGTTAGCAACAGCTAGTCCACTAGGCTCTTCAAGAGCGAAAGGAGCTGTGTCCCCAGCTCAGGGCCAAGCCCAGGGCAGGTGCTCAATAATCTGTGTTGCATCCAAATCTAACCTCTTTGACAGAGACAGTGTTACCCTGATGCTTTCTTCTTAGGTACTTGTTGTAATCATGCCAGTTCTTTATACCCCTCTGAAGTGAATCATCCATAAATGGCACGATTCTTCATTGGAAGTATGACTCATGCTTTTGGCACTGACTTTTGTTGCCCCTGGATTATGTCTTCCTTTCATATACCTGCACTGAGCTGGCTTTACTTAATTTATTTAATTCTTCCCATGAGGCTTTGCAGAGTGTCATTCTTGGCTCTTTCCAGCTTATACTGTTGCTGTACAACTCCCCCGGGGTCTACCATGCCTCTGTAGGGTGAGAGCCAGCCGGGTTGGTAGAGGCTGTAACCCAGTGGGCAGCATTGTGCTCTCTCCACACCACGAATGCAGCACATGTGCATCCACAACCATTAGGAGGCCGTTCATGGATGTTACACGAGGCTTCTGCTTTCAGCCATGAAGCACAGATCTGGGAGACAGAAGGGAACTGCATGCTCACCTGCTGGAAACCCCAAAGCTGTATGGGGACATGAAGCGTTAAGTTCATGGCTCCCAGTAGACAGACTGTTCTATAGGGCTGGTGTGTTGTCCCGCCTCTTACAGATCGGAGGCCAGCAAAGCCATGGGGGCAGGAAGGGGAAATACAAGGTAGTGTCTTCCTGGAGGTGCCCATTGGGCATCTGAGCACATGCCTGATGCTGGTGCAGCCCTATGTGTCTGGGTTCGTGTCCCTGTCCTAGGATAGATACCACAAGGCCAGAGCAGGGAGCCCATGAGTGGTTGTCCTGACGGCATTTCCATCTGCTAAAGCCTGGTGGGAGGGACGCGGGCTTTGCACCCAGTCCTCAGCTCTGTCAAAGGCAAAAACCTTCCAGGAGAAAAAAAAATCCTCACATTTTCAGATCATCAGAAAATGTCTGATAGAGGTGTTGACACATGTGCTCTTAGCAGTTGCTACTTCCCCAGGAGCTGGATATTACCTCACTAGAGCCTCTGCTCCTATTTTTGAGACCACCATTGTTTGGTGAAATAAACCATTGAACCACTGAATGTCAGAATTTGAAGGGACACTGAGATGATCTAGTTGGGCCCTAAGTTTTACAAAGAAGGAAGGTGAGGCTCAGACAGGTGAAGCGTGGGGCAGCTCTCCTGACTCTGGGCCCATGACAGACATCAGCTGGGATCAGCGGGCAGAGTCTGCCTTAGTTGCTCAGGATAGTCACTGGGGATGTGAAGCAGATGAATCTGAGGCTCTCACTCCGATGGTATTTAAATCCCTTAGAATATCGAGATGTCAAAAAGAGGCAGACTTTGTCTTCCTTGCACGGGTCCTTGAAAGGCTGGGTTAAATCTTTCACGCAGAGTTTATGTGGTTTCTTCTTTTGCTCACCATATCCAGGGAAAGGGCCCACCAGCTATCGGAGGGGAATCTTAGCAGGACCGAGAATGACTATATTGAAGTAAGAGGCTCCAGGTAAAGAGATCAGTTGGATCTGTTGTCATATTGCAGGATTCTTCCTGAAATGAGTGCTCACCTGCAACCCAAGTTCATTCTAGAATCATAGAGTAGATTGTAGAGAAAACTGAGTCCAACTTGCCCATTTTATAGGCTCAGAGAAGTTTGGTGATTTGCCTTGGGTCACAGAGCGTGGGAATAGCAGGAACATGGAAGAATCCAGGTTTTCTAATGGAAAGTTTTTCCTAAACCATTCTGACCCTTTTCACAGGCCCCAGTGTTAGGGTGTTTTTGATGGTTTCCAGATCGAGGAATGCATGAAGGGAAGCAAGACGCAGACGGCGGCGCTGCCCCAGCCGACCGCCCCGCGTCTAGGAGAGCATGTTGGAGTAGAAGCTGCAGCTCTCGGGCGTGGTCTTGGAGTCGCTGCGCGAGGAGCCGTTGGAGGTGAGGTCCAGGGACGAGGGCGTGGCCTTGGAGCGCTCCTCCAGCTCCTCCTCGTGGCTCCCCACCACGGTGGAGACGGTGGTCTCCAGGCGGCTGACTTTATACACGCTGCCCTGGGTCTGGAGGTAGCGGGTGGATTTCATTTCGAGTCCCTCGTAGTCGCCAGCGCGGATGAAGGGGCAGCACCGGAAGGCGTGCTTGAAGCCCAGTCGGAACCTGGAGAGAGAGAGAGCAGACGGAGGGGGAGGTGACCCGGGGACGACCTGCTGTCAGAGCGTGTTCCCACCGCTGCCTCAGCTCTCCAGCACACGGACGCACCCAACTGGGGCTCTGTGTTACTATTTTTAAAATCAGTTGAGAACTGGAGACACTGAGGCCAAAAAGATTGAAAGGTTGGACATTAAGGTCAAATCCAGGATTAGAATGCAGGCTCCGGAGGAACGTCTTTATGGAGGGCAGCGGCTGAACGATGCTGCCTCCCCTGGAGTGGGGTCAGCAGACTCCGGGTCAATTCCCCATCAACAAAAACATTCACCCAGAGTCTACCCCGGGCACGATCCTGTGCTAGTCATTAGGTGGTAAAATCATGACAAGAGTCAGGCCTTCCGTCAAGTAGCTCACTGCCTGAAGGACGCATTCCTGCCCATCAAGTTCCTGCATCTGTGTCTCTGGATCTGACACCCTCACAAGGACTCTCCCTGTCTCCAGGCACAGCACCCTGTCTCTGGATCCACAGGGCAGAATGAGCAAACTCACAGGCTGCGAACTGGATCCAGCGAGTGGATGTGCTTCATAAACATCAATCACAGAGGTAATCTTATCTGTACTCCCCCTCCCACTGACTTGTTATCAGTATTTAAAAGTCAGGAGATGTCATAAAGATTCCTGGTAGCCCTTGAAAAAGAAAAAAAGAATGTTTACTGTGGGCTTATCTTCTTGCAGGGTTATAATCAGCCTGGGCTGAGGAATGCAGTGATTAATTTGCTGCAGTCCCTACCAC
Organism: Craseonycteris thonglongyai; assembly: GCA_004027555.1. Lineage (NCBI taxonomy): Eukaryota > Metazoa > Chordata > Mammalia > Chiroptera > Craseonycteridae > Craseonycteris > Craseonycteris thonglongyai. The sequence goes on along the minus strand of PVKE010025909.1, from coordinate 11,990 downwards.
TCCCACTTGTCTCACAGCCAGCTTTGCTCATGTAGGCTGGCTGTCTGCTCGGACTATATAGACCAATGGTGTCCAACCTTTTGGCAAAGAATTGTCTTGAGACACACATAAAATACATGAACACTAACAATAGCTGATGAGCTAACAGATCTCACACTGCTTTAAGAATTTGAACCGGCCGCAGACTGGCCATGCCTGTGCTACACAGATGGTCTTGTGGCCCCTGGAGAGCACATGAGAGATGGGGTCCTCACCTGTCGTTGAGGCAGCAGTAGATGATAGGGTTATACATGGTGGAGCTCATGGCCAGCCACATGATGGCCAGGTAGAGCTGCTGGATAAACTTCTCCACGTGGAGGTCTGGGTTGATGTAGGGCAGCAGGAAGAAGATGTGGTAGGGCAGCCAGCAGATGGCAAAAGTGCACACCACGATGATCATCATCTTGACCACCTGGCAAGACAGGGGAGATGGGCAGCAGAGCCTCGTTGTCTCTCCTCCCACCCCTCAGTGCGCACTGTGCCGGATGGGGTGGGGAGGGTCGAGAATAACCCCCATGAGGAGGAAGAACGACCTTTTTTTACGTGGTTCCAAATGACTTTTGGGTTATGTCGGTGGTTCTCCGGGTGTGGCCCCAGGACCAGCCTCATCACTGTCACTTGGGACCTTGTCAGAAGTGCGAATTCTTGCCCCGCCCCCCACGACTCACTGAGTCAGAAACTCTGAGGGTGAGAGCTAGGATTCTGTGTTTGACAAGCCCTTCTGACGATGCTGATGCACACTCATGTTTGAGAACCACCGTGTTACATCATCCTTCTGGGGATGCCGAGGGAGACAAGGTTCAGGAGGGAAACACCCAGGAGGCGAGGGAAGCACCCGCAGGGGAGAGGCAGGGAGCGAGGGCAGGCCTCTTGCTTGGAGTCTCAGCAGGAGGGGAGAAGGGGCAGGCATAGGAGAGCGGCAGCCAGGGAGCGTGAGACGTGCAGAGGGGCTGTCCCATGTCGTATGAACACCGCGTGATGTAACCCCCTGCTTCTCATCCCAGTAAACCAGGGATGAGCTCGCTAGTACCTGCACAAGGACATACACTGCCAAGAGGGAGCCAAAGAGAAAAGCAAAGCATGCCCAAGCTCTGTATACACTGATGTTTGAAGGTCTTGTGGAGACAGTTAGGTGAAAAAAGGAAAGGGCAGAAAGTGTGTATTTACTGTTTGTGTAAAAAAGAACCAAAATAATGTATGTTTATTGGGCTTCTAAATGCATAAACAGATCACAGTGGTTACTGTAGTGAATATGCACATGCGTTTGGGAGCTGGGTAGATGGAGGACTGAGAAAGCAGGGAGCCTTTTCATGGTAAGACTTTTCATCTATTTTTTTAAGTTCTCATTTTTAAATAATTGAAGACTCCCAAGAGGTTGCAAAAATAGTACGGAGAGTGTGCAGCTTCCTCCGGCGATATCATCTTCTGTAACGAGGCCACGTGATCATACCCAGTTCACGGCATTAGTGCGGGGCTGGTCATTGCACTACAGACCGCATTTGGATTTGGCTAGTTTTTACAATGCTCATAGAGTTCTATGAAATTCTATCACACGTACAGATGCGTGAAAACCCCGTCGTGATCAGGATACAGAACTGCTCCATGACTATCACCACAGGCAACACCTCCCCCAACCCCAGAGCCCCTGAACGTTCCCCACCACGGTAATGTTGTTCCTTTTAATGTTCTGTGGTGTTCGAACCAAATGAATGCATTACTTTGCCAAACTTTAACTAAATAATAAAAAGAGGACTGAACAATTCTTCGATGCTTTCATAGCTAAACACTGGGAGTGTGTATGTTTCAACGGCTTGACATGTTGCAATTTCTCTTAAGGTGAGAGCGAGGCTCAAGCTTATACAGGCAGGCCTCGGTGACAAGTACACCCAAGCAAGATCCCCGCCTGTTCCCTCTGCTGTTCCCCGGGGCTCGGGGATGTTTTGTGCCTCCTGCCTCCGAGCCTCCTATGGCTCTGGAGCCTGTATACTTGCCAGCCTGTCACCTGTGCCAAGGTGGGTTAGGTGCTGCCTGTCCCTTGCTTACCTTGCGCTTGGCAGAGACTTGCTCATGGTACCGATCGGAGGAGTCCCCAGGGATCTCGCTGGCCCACAGCGTGATTCCCACTACGGTGTACGCATAGCCGATCACCAGCAGGGGGAGGAAGTAGATCAGCACAGGCACGCAAATGTGGTACCTGCAACAAGGCGGAGAGCGGGGGTCCGTGTAAGACACAACAGGGTTGGCCAAGGCTGGACAGCTACCTTTCTCAGCATTTGTCATTAGTAAGTGTGGATAATGAGACACACCCCAAGGAGGCTTGCTGGGAAGTATATTAGCGGATAAACTAGAGAAGCAAATCTCTTCAACTTATGTGTGTGTTTTTGTGTGTGTGTGTGTGGACTTTCTTCATAATGGAGATTCCTGTTTGGATTGAAAAGAGAATAAACATTGGTGAGAGGGAACTGAATCTATTGTATATTTATGGCAATCTTAGTTGATGTCAAGTTCAATATTGCTGACACTAGCTCTCCAAAAACAGCAAAAACAAAAAGAATGTAATCAGGCTTCATTAATAGAAGTATATTCTCTAGAATGTAGGAGGTGATTTTATTACTCATTTAATACCTTTGGATTGCACTTAGGCTCAATTTTGGTCACATGAGAACCACGAGCTCGAACCCATTCTACATGACAAGTGGATCACAGATATAAGAACAATTACCTTAGAGGAGAGATGAGACTTATCCTAGTGTATGATCAGTAGACAAAAGCCACAAAGTGTAAGCCATTTATAAGTCTGATTCTTAAAGACGTAAGTATCTCCAGATGAAATCTTTCTGGGTCTCTGAGTCACCACTTGGAGGGCAGATACCAACTGACTTGAGTTTGACTGGGACAACGTTGCAGTGTTAAACCAGTGAGATCTTGAGATTTGCTACAACAGCATAGCTTATCCCGTTCTGTTTAAGGCGAGGCTCCTGGGTAGGACGTTCAAATAAGTTTTTTTTTTTAAGATTTATTTTATTGTTTGAGAGAAGGTGAGAGAGAGAGAGGAGGGGAGGGCCCAGAGCGGTCTTCGTAGTTGTACATCATTAGTTGTAACGTGGTTTCATTCCACACAGGTGGTTGTGGGGCTGTGCAGGGCAGAAACTGAACCAGGGGCCTCCTGCATGGGACGTGAAAACCTTCGCCTGAGCCATCCTGGTGGTTACCAGTTGCACTGAAGATCAGCATATGGGGTTGCACAAGCCTGGGGCCAGGAAGGGAACCCCGGACCTCATGCTTGCAAGGCAAGCGCTCAACTGCTGATCTATCCCGGCATCCTCCCAAATAAGTTTTGAATTTTGAGAAAGAATATTTTTCTCAAGGGATCCTTGGCATATCTGGCTAGGTATAGCCCTTTACCCTAATGTGAGTTTAGTGAAGAAGCTTAGCAGTTTTAATAATAATAATAATAATAATAATAATAATAATAATAAGTAACAAAAGCTAATACTTTGGGGAGTTTATTTGAGGTAAATGTCCATGATCGTATTCACACAAGTAGCAGATATTGGCGTTAGAGCTCACCAAGTGACCAGCACAATGCCAAGCACTTTATTAGCATTATCTTATTTAATCCTGTTGTTATAAACAAATGATTAGGCAGATACTATCATGATCTCATTTTGTAGAGGAGGAAAGCGAAGTTTAGAATTTAATTAACTTGCCTACATTCACAGCTGGTAAAAACAGAAGCTAGGCTTAGAACCCAGACCCCAGAACCAGCTTCTCGTCACTGGAAAAAAGTCACCTAATGATATTTCTTCTACTCTGTTTACATTTGCTCCTCATAGTGATTTGTTTCCAATAGGGAAAATCTACTTTTCCAACCTCTCCTTTATTGATACTTAGTTTGCTTTCAACCACTTCTTTGTAAAGCCTCACAATTTAATATTTGAAGCCTCCTCTGAGTATTTAAATTTGCAACTTGAAGACACAGAGTTTTATTAAAAAATTGTTTTTTATGATTTATTTTATTGTTTTTGGCAGAGAGAGAGAGACAAAGAGACAGAGAGAAGGGGGAGGGCCCAGAGCAGTCTCCATCATTGTATGTCACCAGTTTTTCGACATGGTTTTATTCCACACAGGTGGGCGGGGGGCAGCACAGGGCAGGAATTCTGCTGGGAGCCTCCTGCATGGGGGGCACACCCCAGTTCAGCAAATGGGTCCACAAAGGCTGAGGACAGGATTTGATCCTCAGATCTTGGGGCTGCAAATTGAGTGCTTAATCTGCTGAGCCATCCTTGCTTCCCCCGATTTAAAAAAAAATTTTTTTTGACTTCCTGAGTTTTTAAGTACCAAACCACAGATTCAGCAGAGCAGGAAGATGTGCGCATCTGTTCTGTGCAGACAGGCCGCCACAGTGTCACCAGGCTCTGCATTGTTACCTCCTCTGGGAGCCACCGGGTGCTCCAGTCACCATGGCAGTGACTAAACACTGTTTTGTTTTTATCCGGATCTCAGGCCCCTTACTGAGTTTTGGAGACACCATTTGCAATCAAAGCAGTGGGCTATGGGGACAGAGAGACCCTGAGGACCTCCAGGCGGCACCTCCTCCTCCTACCTGGAAGGACAGCCCCACTGTATGCAGTTTTCAAAGCACCTGGTGGGCTTGTACAAACACAAAGGGCCGGGCCACACCCAGAGTTTATGACTTAGCAGTTTGGGGTGGGACCTGAGAATCTGCATTGATAACACATTCCCAGGTGTTGCTGCTGCTGCTGTTGGTCCGGGTTCAGACTTTGAGAAGCACTGTGCACTGAGCCCCAGAATTATATGAGCGTCACAGGGGGGAGTTTTAACATAATCAGTGCCCCAAGATACTCTAATTGGCCTGAGTGCGGGAGGAGGAAACCATAGGTTAGAGAATTCCTCAAGGGATGGAAGGGCCGTTGGAGGGTAGGTGAGAAGGGGAAGGGATTAAGGGGTCGTTACAAAGTAGTCAGGGGGATGTAAAATACGGCGTACGGAATATGGTCAATAACAGGGTAATAAGTATGTACAGTGCACGTGGATACTAGACTAGTCAGGGGATCACTTCTTAAATTATATAAATGTCTAACCCCTCTGCTGTATACCTGAAATTAATATAAAATAATACTGAATGTCAACTATAGTTAAAAAATTTTAAAAGGGGGTAAAGGTGGAGGGGAATAAGGCCCAAATTTGCAGGTATAAAACAGTAAGTCATGGGGATGTCATGTACAGCAGGGGGGATACAGGCAATGATACTGTGACAGCAGGTACAGTGTCAGATGGTGGCTGGACTTACGGTGATCGCTTCTTTAGGTATTTAAATGTTAGATAACTATTGTATACACCTGAAATTAATATAATATTGTACGCTAGCTATATTTTAATGAAAATCTTAAAAAAAAAAAAGAATGTTTTCCAAGTTGTCTGGTATACAGCTAGTGTTGAGAACCACTATTTCAGATCCAAGGTCCATAAGCCTGTTGGGATTCCTCTGCTTGAGATTTTATGACTTCACTAAAGTGTGCATTACCCTTGTTTTCTAGTTTCTATATCTGATGCTTTAAGAACTTCCCAGGCTGGCTATTTCATATCGTATCTTCTATACTCAAACCAACCAATCCAATGCTCATAGCAGCACTATTTACAAAAGCTGAAAGCTGGAAACAACCCAGATGTCTCTCAATGGATGAATGGATAAACAAAATGTGCTATATTCATACAAGAAGACATTATTCAGCCTTATGAAGAAAGGAGTTCTGATATATACCACCCCATGGATGAACCTTGCAAACATTATGCCAAGTGAATAAGCCAAACACCAAAGGACAAATGTTGTATGATTCCATTTATATGAAATATCTAGAACAGGCACATTCACAGAGACAGAAGGTAGATTAGAGGTCACCAGGAGCTGGGGCATGGGGAGGGGATGGGAGAAGGGGATGGGAGTTACTGTTTAAGAGGTACAGAATTGGGGATGATGAAAAAGTTCTGGAAATGGATCGTAGTGGTGGTTGCACAACGTTGTGAAGGTAAAATGGTAAATTTTATGTTCTGTATATTTTATCACAGTAAAAAATTGAATAAAAAAATAAAAGAACGTTTTAGCAGAGTTGGGTCTCCCCACTCAGTCTTCGGCTCCCACTAGGTGCTCCTTAACAACCTGCCCTTCCAAAATCGTAAAACAAACAAACAAGCAGCCCCACAGGCTTGATCCTTGGACAGGATCAAAGGTTAAATACATCCTCGTAAATCTTACTCAAATAAACCGCTTTTACAAAGAATTTGCTAACACTGTCCAAACAATGTCCAAGTTATCAAAAATTCTAAATGATTGTAGGTCAAATGAATGAAATTCCGTCATTAAAAAGTATGAAAATAAATACATTTCTTCCACCTTGACACCTTTTTGGAGAAATTTTACTGTATTTTTGTAGTTAATTGGAAGTAACTCTGTTCTTTTGTGCCAAAATCATTACTTTAGGGAGCTGCTCGATGAACCCAGTGCAGTCTCCATGCCTTTTTTTGGCTCTCAAATCTGGTATTTTCTAGGTTCCTGCCAGGCAGGATTTTATCAATTCTCAAAATTAATATCTGCTTTGGGAGAAGAGATCAGGGGTCAGGGATGTGCCAGAAATGAGCCAGACAAAGTGTCACAAGTGACTGCAAGGGACAGAGACAGAAGGGACTCTTGGTTCCCACTTGATTAGGCTGACCAGATGTACCGTTTGAAATGGAACAGAAAACAAGGGACTGACTCCTTGAATTTAGCCCCGTGAGACTAGGCTGACCATACAGACCGTTTGAAATGGGACAGTACCATTGTTTTCTGTCCTATTGAAAATGGTACATCTGGTCAGCCTACGTTTGATGAGAGGTGCGTTGATTTTAATCATGAAATCCTGCCAATGGACTTACCAGTACTTTCAGAAGGAAGGTACATAGGATGGCTTCATGTCTCCGTTCCCTCGCTTTCTCTCCTCTGTGCAGTGAATGGAGCTTAGCACATTTTACAGGGCAAACTTGCTGAATTCAAATCCTGTAGGTTCTCATCCTTAACACCTTAATACCTTAACGCTCACTAATCCAGCTTCACTCAGGCTCGATAGCTGTACTCATCTCATCGTCCAAGCACCAACAGTTCCAGTGTCTGAACTAATCCTCAGCGTGAAGCGAAAATAGATAGGTTATTAAATAGGATCGAGGAGGTCATCTAATAAACTCCATCTGGGCTCTAGTGCTGTGGGGTGGGGGAGCGTGGGGCCAAGAGGCTGGGGCTCTGAGTCCCCCTTTCACTCTATGAGACAGCTCTGCTTTGCTGGGTTTATCTGTTGGCTTTTTGTGGATGATTTTGTTTGATGGCGGTGGTGGGAGATTTCAGATGTTACAGAGAGGCTGAAGGGCATTGATGGAATCCCAGTTCCCATTCAGTGCATATGCCCTCTCTACATTACCCATACCTCATAATCGTCCACCTTGTTCTAGAATATCCCAGTGACATGCTGCTTCCTAGCTACTAATATAAAGCTGCTCCATTAGGGATACCCTGCAGTTTGTCAAAGATGTTAGAGTTGTAGACGCTTAGGCCCCACCCTGGTGGACTATGTCAGGGTGCAATTGTAACAGCCTGGTGATTCATGGGGAAGTTCAAGTTTGCAGCACACGGTGCTCCGTGTTGACTGCGCATAGGAATCACCTGGGGAGCATCGGAAAATTCCAACGCATAGATCCTATGGTAGAGCCTCTGATATGAAACGGGTCTGCAGCAGAGTTTGCGTGTCATCAGAGTTTTAGAAACTCCCCAGGCGATTCTCCTTCGTGGGGCTGACAGTCATTGTCACTGAGTCTCACGCTGGCAGTTGCAACTGACACACTTCCTTCTTTTGTTATTATTAAGTTTATTGGGGTGACATTGATCTGCAAAGTTACATAAGTTCCAGGTGTACAATTCTACAGTACATCATCTATGTGTTGCATCACGAGTCACCACCCAGAGTTCCCTTGGATCTCCTCCCCCCTCCCTAACACCCTTTCCCCCTGCCCCTCTGGCTGCCACTAGACTAGTCTGTGTCCTTGAGCTTTTTTTTTTTCTTTACTGTTTTGATTAGTCACACTTCCTTCTTAAACTGAGTGAAAACCTTTGTTACAGGTCACTAGCAATACACTGATTTTGCCTTTGGGAAGGTCCTGCAAACTCGGGGTGACTGGGAGTAAGCCCTTCCCTATAGCCCTCTTTTTTTAAAGATTTATTTGATTGATTTTTGACAGAGAGAAACAGAGACAGAGAGAGACAGAGAGAAGGGGGCGGGCCCAGAGCAGTCTCCATAGTTGACAGCATTAGTTTTCCATATAGTTTCACTCCACAGGTGGGCACGTGGCTGCGCAGGGCAGGAACTGGACTGGGAGCCTCCGCATAGGCCCCGGCAAGAACTGAACTGGGGGCACACCCCACTTCAGCACATGGGTCCGCATGGGCCGGGGCCGGGATTCGATCCTTGGTCCCTAGGGCTTCAAAGCGAGTGCTTTACCGGCTGAGCCGTCCCAGCTTTCCCCCCATAGCCCTCTTTGCAGCTCAGACTTCTGGGCCACCCCTCATTTGACATGCACAGAGCAGCCTCGTCCTCCCCAGCGATGTCTCTTTTTAGAGCATGGTGCTGACTTTTTAGTTCCGGCAAAAAATGGTCTTCACAGGTAAATGCGGTTTCTTTGTAGTGAAGGAAAGCAAAACTCACATATTTCTTGGTTTACATTTATCGCCAGACATGAGAGTCAAGTTTCAAAGCCCTGGCTGTGCTCTCAAAGGCAGGTGAAAACGGAGACCTACTGATGAATGGGTTCTCCAAGCAAGTGTTTATTCAGCACCATTATATACCCAGCCCTGTGCTGGCACCAAGGCAAGTCCCAGCCTGTGGTCTCTTTCCAGGAGTTCAGTCTGCTGGGGGCAGGGGAGGGGACAAAGAAGTGCCAATGTGTGACCTGGATGAGATTGACAGGGGTGTGGGGACCTTGAGGAGGTGTGTGTCAGGGATGTATATACAATTTAAATTACCCTGACTACAACAGGTGCTTCGTTACTAAGTGCATGGAGAGAGAATGCAGAGGGGAGGCTTCCTGGAGGAGGTGTCGCTTGGCTCGGCCCTGTTACACAGGCAGGAGGCTGGTGACACAGGCAGGGAAAACAGTGAGTACAAAGGCACCGAAGGAGGGTCTTGGCACCAGGAGGGTGCTCTGGTGTCCTTGGACTGAAGGGGACACGGCTGTGTGAGGACGGATCAGGAGACTGGGCCGGTAGGGTGGACGGAAGCCAAACCATGAAGGACATTTTATGACAGGCTGGAGAGGTTGTACTTTATTCTGAGGCTGATGGAAAACCGTGAAATGGTTTTAACAGGGGAATGACCTGACCAGATCCTTGCCCTCTGGCTGTGGTGAGGTCTGGATGGAGGCAGGCACCCCATACTGTGCAGGGAGGGCTCCAGGCAGGAAGTGACAAGGCCCCCGTGGCTGGGAGAGCTGGCGGGCGTGGCCGCTGCTGGGACAGTTTGCCTGGATTTCTGGCCGCTGAGAGTGCAGCTGACAGTTGCTGGAATGGGGACTGAGAAGTGGGCTTGTTGGGGGCAGTTGGTAAGCTGACTTTTGGACCTGCTGACCCTGGGAGCAGGCAGTTGGATGTCTGAACTGGGCTGGAATTGGGACAAAAGGCCTGGACTGCAGGTTAGATTAGAGCCCTCAGGTGTCCCCAAACCATAAGAAGGCAATGGGAGGCAGGATGGTCCCGAAAGTAGGGTAAGTGATATAGGCCAAACAAAGGAGCGCACCCGCCCCCAATCCTTTTCATAGAAATTTCTGGTCTCCTTTTCCTTAGTTCGATTAGCTCCCCATTTTACTATCTTTGTTCTTAGAGTTCCCTGTCTCTGATTTTAGATAATCATCCTTATGCCAAGTCTCCAGCCTTAGTGAATCACCCTGGAATCTGTATCTACCATGTATCCTGGAACCTGATTTGTGTTGTTGATTGTGGCCAAGTATTCCTCCTAGGCCTTCCGGACTCAACTCTTGGGCAGATAATGCCCCAGGGGCCACAAGATTGAATGGAGTTTCAATGATTTTGACCAATGCATTTAAATTCATTAACTGTATCTGTCTGTCCTTCTCTAGGGGCCATCAGCTTATGAAATAGACCCCAGCGAGGCTTCCAGACCATCCCAACCACAGAAGTCAACACTGTCTTTGGGGAGGATCTCAAGACCCCTTCTTCCCCTTTGTAGGCCAGTTAGGGGGAGGGCTCCATGACAACAGCACAGTCAGCAGAAAGCAGATACAGAAAGAGAGACCTTCAGCCCCTCCACTTCCCACAGAGATGTATGGGGCTCATGTCTCTCTGGAAGAAAGCAGGCAGGAACTTAGAACAAGGGGATCTCAGAGACCTCTCCCCTAAAGTTCACATTGCTGGGATAATTCCCACCCTCCCAGGTCAAGTAACCATAGGAGGTAATATGATCAGCAGTGTCTCACACCACCAGCGTCCACTCCCAGGGACAGATCCTGCACGTAAATCTTTCTCCAAAAGCTTCCTGAAAAAGGGAGCTAAGACCCCAACCAGAATTAGCCAGTTTTTAATGCAGGTGAAAACCGTTAGCCCTTATTCTTAGCCTGACCCAGCCTCATTGTAATAAACTTACAATAAAACAGCCATAAAGGCTTGCCCTCCAACCTGTGGGTTTTTCTGTATGCCTTCTGGGAAGAAACATGTGCAGTTAAAGAAGTAATGCCACGAAGCCCCTGTCAATCAGGACTGTCAGTCAAAAGAGCCCGCACCCAATGGGGTGCTCCCTTTCCCCAAGGAAAGGCCAGACAACTGCTCAGCTCTTTGTGATCGGCCCCTGGAAGCACTCTTCTTGCTCAAGGTTCGCTTCCCCCTCTTGGAAGTGTACTTGCTCTACTTTTACTCTCAGTAAACTTTGCTGCTTTACCCTCCCTTTCTGTTTCCCGTCCTCATTCTTTGGGGGCCCCGAGACAATGAATCCCAGACAGAAAATATGGCAGCGTGAGGACAGACTGGGAGCCCCACGTGGGGGCCAAGCCCAGAAAGGGGGGGGGGGAGACAAGGGTGGCCCGCGTGGGGGCCGGAGGAAGGGAGAGCCCAGGGCAGTGCGTCTGGCTGAGGGGAGGGGCTGTGAGCATGAACTTGCAGATTCAGGTTCGTGGGTCGCTAGAGGTGGGCTGATGGATGGGTGGTGGGGAGGGGAGGCAGTGATGTAGATTCCATTCTGAAAATGCAGGGCTATGAGGAGTGGGGAGGACTGTAGACAAAGGACGACATCTGTGTTTGCTGGAAAAGGTGGGGGGAAACGAAGCCTCTGAACTCTCTCCTCTTGTCGTCCAGGCTACCCTGGGTTACAGAGACATGACTACATGTCCTCTCTGTTCTTCAGAGAAGGGGCAGCATCACGCTGGGTCCACTGCACCCGGCCATCAACTCTGGCAGAAGTGGCCCCGGCGCCCCTGAGTCAGCCTCGTTCAGCACCGGTGACCAGTCAAGGCAACGGCTCCAGCGCCTCTATTTACTTCACGGGGAAGCGGGGTTCACAAAATCCCCACTCCCACGTGGTACTGTCTCCCGGTGGTCGTCACAGCTCCCTCAGGAGAACAAGACAGGACGTGAAGCACAGCCTTTCTGCCGTCACTGTCCAGACCCCATGATGGACGTTTGCTGTGTTCTCCTCCAGGCCCCTTTGGATATTTTATCTACTTGATTGGATGATAGGGTCCTTGGAGGCAGAGCCCAATGGCATTCCTCTTTAATCCCCTTCCCAGAACTGGCATCAAGGACAAACTTCATAGAAAAACAGCATGTCAGGCTTTGGCGGACAGTAGAATGCTCATTTGGTTCATCCCCCATCCAGCAAGAAGCCCTTCTCACAGCCTCCCCC
>PVKE010025908.1:0-22717 GCA_004027555.1 Craseonycteris thonglongyai | reverse complement strand
GCTGCAAAGTGAGCGCTTAACCCACTGAGCCATCCCGGCTTCCCCTAAAATTATTTCTTTAGAAAGTAGATTCTCCATCCTCAACTTGTTTTCTCTTTTCTAGTTCATGCCTTTGTTCTGGGGGTAAGTGTAAAGCCCTTCATGCCTTCCCTGCCATTTCTAGCCCATTATTTAAGCTGCATCTGTATTTGCTATGATCATTCTCTTCATGTGTTACATTAAGCTGAGAAATCTCCCTGAATGACTTATCACTTGGTGCCAAGTCTGGGCTTGCAGCTGACAGTGCCATCCATGGAAGACTGAGTCAGCCCACTATCCACATAATGAACTTAGCATATCTTCCAAACAAGAACTAATTGCCAGTCATTGCCCCATCTTTCAGAGAGATCACAGACCCATCCCGTAGGCACACTCTGCTCAGGAGTGCTGAGCGCATTTGCTCCACAACTGAAAGGCTTGTTCACTATTGTATTCCCTGGGTCTAGTGTACTGCCTGGAACATCACTTAACAAGCAGCAGCAAATGCTTCTTAAATGAATGAGTTATGAATGAATGAATAACTTTTTCCATTCTCGTAGCAACTTGTGACCCACAGAGCTGGGCTAAATCCTGAAATCTGTTATTCTGAAGGCATAGCTCTGAAATGTGTTCCCTAGTCTAAGAAGGTAGGAGTAGGAGGAAAATGTAATGTCCCAGTCCCAGAATCCCAACAGCAGAAATCTGATTCTATTGGCACTCAAGGTCTTCTGATAATTGTCCAATGACTAGAGAAAAACTTTTTCTATGTTTCACATCACATTTCAATACATATTTTAGTTGCATCACTAAGATTATGGCTTAATCTTTACTGAAATAAAGCTGTAACATAGCCATTTATCATATTCTTTTGTTACTTACCCAGGAGAAAATGGAATTAGCTGCCCAATTTTGATATACATTTGCCAGTATCACTATGGAAAGCGTGATGTTTATGCTGGCACCCAGTGGGCAACTTTGTAAGTATGAAACTATCCCATCACATTGCATTTTAAAATAAAAAAGTTAGTTCCTGCTTCATTTTTAAGGCCCCTGTAAACTCACTGTACTAAGGTCAACAAACTTCACTGCTGTGGTATTTTAAATGGCATATACTGAATGTCACCCATATGGTTCCTGGGCTCACATTTCAACAACCTGATGTAGTTTGTAATACTAGTTTCTTACACTTTACCCTGAATTATAGCTCCATTACACTTTACCTTTAATAATTGCTATTTTATCCATAGTATGTACTACTAAGAAATCTTCCTCTCAATCCAAACTTTATAGAACGCTATTGACAGCAATTTGCCTCATGAAGGATTTCTGGGGTGACTAAAAGTGAATTAGAATGGTCTGCAAACTACCCTCTTACTTAGGAATATAGCGGGTGGAGCACACAGCTGTGGGAGGTGCTAGAATTGATCTTATGAGCTCCTCCTTCCCACACTCATTTCATTACTAATCTTAAGCTCATAGGTTTAACAGATATTTGTTAAAAGACTAAGTAATTCACCTACGGATGACTCAACTGAATTTGAGATACATTCTCTGTGTAGTTCATTACACTTCCCTTATTTCTTTGCATAACTTTCTTATATATAGGTATTTGTCCCCTTACAATTAATGTATTGAAATTCAATTAATATGTGACATTCTCTCTTTTCTATTTGCTGTGTGACTCTATCTTTTTTTTCTCCATCACATCTGTTCCCTATGACAGGAAAAACACCAAGGAATGCAATGGGACAGGACATTGAGCTCCATACGAGCCGAACCCTGTCCACCACTGTATCCTCAGAGGATGCACTGGATCTGGCACACGGGAGATATTCACTGAGCAAGTTTCCTGAGGGAGTGAATGAATGAACGAATGAACAAAAATACTGATGCTACAGTCCATGGAGGAACACAAGAAAACAGAATATAATAGTATTCTGAAACATCAGGCCTTGGAAGAAGCCTGCGTGCTGTATTGAATGAACAGTTTCCTCAGCTACAACACTGGAGCCATCTGGATTTGTTGTGGAGAAGGACTGAAATATTCAGTGAAAGCTCCATGAAAAAGGCAAAGCACTGCTCAGAAAGAGTGTCTGGAATTTGATGACAATGAAGTGTGAAGAAAATAACCTACAGTTGGCAAGTAAGCACCAGTATGGAATTGCAGCAATCAGAGGGTTAACCCCAGAGCAGGGGAGCAGTCAGTGTTTATGGAATGAATTCCTACCCGGACTCAGGCCTCACAGAATGGAGATGGTGAAGGACATAGGACTTGGGAATCTGGGAGGAAAACATTTCATTACAAAGAACCTACAGATTCAAGCAACATTTTTCTTGATTTTTATTATTAGGTATTATATTAAACCAATAATACAGGAGTTAACATTTACCCAGATTAGGAAATAAGAGCTTTACATTTTAAAAAGCTACCAAGGTTAAGGTGCACGCCCAGATTAAATAAGTGCAAATCAACCTCCTTTCGTTTCTAGACTTTTTACCATTCCCTGGGTGATTGCAGTTCCAGTCAGAGACTTGAGAAATGTCAGATGGCCACCCAGGGTACACAACTAATAAACTAAATGCAGGTAACCTTTTTCCAAATCAGGGCATGTATTTTTGTATTCGACTTCTAAAAAATTTCTGATATGTAGGCATTCTCTGTACTGAGATTTTAGATAAGACCTTTTAACATAGAACACAAAGTAATTGTTGAATGATTTTAATATACAGCAACTTTTCCAGGAATGCACTTATTATGTAAGTCAAAGAACACGTGTAAGATATTTCTTCAAAACTTTAACAAGACTTGTCCACCATTTCAGAAAAGCGTATCCAACGACAATCCTGATGTTGCCAATACAACACACGTTGATCTGCACTGTGATTCTTCATACAGGCACAAGCTTCTTATGACTTAATTTTATCTTCTAGGATGTTATACCCAAGCTATTTAAAAACTAAACTACATTTTATTTTATTAAAACTTGCTTTCTTTTTTTTTCCTGCTTTATGTTAGAGTATGACATCCATTGTTTAAAAGTATATATGCAACACAGATCGTACTAACTTTGAATTTCATTTTAGAATAACCAGAGAAAAACATTTGATGTAGAAGGGAGCACTGCATCTGGGAGCGTTGAGAGAACCACTAATGTCAACCTCCTCATTCTACTGTGACACTAAGGCTCAGACAGGTGAAGTGACTTGCTTGAGGCCACAAATCATGGTGATGACCAAATCAGAACTGGAGCTACCTGGGCATCAAGTTCTCCTTAAAGCATTGTCTCATATGGAGATGACGTAAATACACAGAGAGAAGAAATGAGCCTCACACTTCAGAATGAGCTGGTGACCATTAGACCCAAGGGGCAGAGACCGAGATGGTCTCCCCTTCATCTCTATCTGCCAGCACAAGGGACAAGATGCTTTAGAGTTTGGGGGGGGGGGGTTCACCTGAAAAGCCTCAGGCACTGGTTTTGGCACTGAGCTGATGGAAACTCAACTCTGGTTAATTCAGAATTTCTCTCCAGAAGGCACATAGCGAAAGTCATTTGTGAGGCTTGTGTTTAAGGCCAGCTTCAAAGTGGGGGGAATAAAAAAAGCAAAAAGAACATAACTTATCTTGAGAAAGCCACATTCTATTAGTACTTTGAACTTTCAACAGTACTTCACAGTAAAGAAATCAAGGAATATATGCTAAAATTAAAAATCAATAAATACTGTTTTAAACCTTGAGTTTCAGTCTTATTTAGTCAGATGAGACTTTTAGGAGGTCTGAACTTGTAAACTATGTGGCATAGGTATAGAGCATGTCTCATGTAGCTTTTATATTTAACAGGTACATTGAAACTGTATGGCACATACCCAGAAGATAAGCATTGATCATTAACATTCATCTCAAAGCTGACTTCTATCTAAATCACTGCTCTGCATTTATGAAGCAAGAAAATTCTCTTAAGTTAAGTATCTTTGACATATAGCACTCAGTTAAAACAACCAGATACTCAGAGTAGAAACAGAGAAGCAAGCCGATGAACTCTATGGCCTCTTAAATCATCCTCATCCATAGTTAGCCTGCAGCTCCAGCTACTGCTAGGAGTTCCCCAACCTGAGATTAGGGCTGCCTCCCAAACCTTAAAAGACAATTAAAACACCAACACTGTTTCCAAGTTAAAACTAACACCAGCAATTATAATACTTATGATCAATTTGTAAAGTAAGATGACTTCTCTTGTCGTTCAGAGTCAGCATGGTAAATGTTTTCCATTTCTGTTCATATAGTTCCTATAAAAGGGCCCAGTTCTTCAGGATGAAAACCCTGAACCTGCTTAATGGACTCTTGTTTCAAATGAATATGACCCTAAACACCTACGCAAGAGTTTTTATCAAATTAATGGGATTTGTATCTATAAAATGAAATAAAATGCAATGTATCTGAAGTCACAAATGCACTAAGCCAACACATTTAACTCTCTGTGTAGAGTGATACACAGAATTGCCTTTTCACATTATCGTAAGCGAGGTCTCAGGCAGACACAGGAGCTGGGAGGCGGGCTGTCACCGATCTGCTGTGGCAAAGGATCCCGGCTGGTGGCTTTAAAACCCTAGGGGGAAAAATAAACAGTTCGTTATTACGGTCACTTTCTTAGAATTTCTTGGGATGGCCTAAATGAAAACAGGGTAGTTGATCTGGGTTTACACCAAAAAAACCTCTCAATTCTAAGCTCCTCCTACGTCACCCATGGAACCTGCTCAGGTCCTGACTGCCCGGAAATGAAAGGTGCGAGGTCGAGGTTAGAGACGCTCCCTAGGAAGCAGAACATTCGGTTTGCTGCCCAGTGCTGAGCACTAAGAAGAGCATTAAAAAGCAGAAAATTGTTCCATCAAAACCATCCCACTTACGTGGCAATCCACATCTTATTGGAGAAGGGCTCCGGTTTCGAGATATCTGGAAAACAGAAAAGCGCCCTGTGAATCACACAGTAGATGGAGCTCCATGAACGCAGCCTCGTGACACTTTTTCTAAAACCAGCTCAACAGTTGCTCTGAGACGCTTTAAAACGACGCTTTCCCCCCTAAGGCTGAACACTGTGATGCCTTTTTAACTTCCTGAAGCAAACGGTCACTTGATTTAATTTCTATTATTAATTAAGAGCCAGGCTCAGTGGCCTAGTTTTTGTTGCTTTTGTTGTTGTTTAGTGGTTGCTAAAGACCTTGAGAATGGACGCTCAGTAGCCATAATGAATTAAAAACTTTCCAGAAAAGTAGCATTCTGATTAGCTAATTAAAGCTAAAATGAGGAAATACTGTCTGGCAGATGCTTTATATGAATAGGCTCATGTGCAAAATGCTGCTTGTTAAAGAGGGTCCCTGGGCAGCCAGAAGAATCTCATTTTCAAATCTCACCATTGCTTTTCCTAAGAGGCCACCACCGTGCCTACAGACCTGTTACGGCTCAGACAGGATTGACTACAGGCATCCTTCTTGCTCCGAGCTTTCAATCACTTTAGATAAATAGACAGTAACATGGATGGAAGCCGTTCTGGGTGCAAGACCTCAGAGAAGCCGAAAAACCAGACTAGCAACAATGTTTGTATCTCATTTTGCTGGTGTACCAGCCTCGTTGTTGGGAGACGGTGGTGGAAAGGGAGAGGATTTGGGTAGCACTTTCACCTTAGAGCATATATTTTATTCTCATTTAAAGTTTAAATTACTTTGTTGTCCTTATGCACCAAGTGGGAGAGAGGAGGTAGTTCAGACAGGCACAGAAGTGTATTACAGAGGGACTGTGCCCATTGAGAGCCCCCCAGTGGGCATCAGAGGTGACGCGTGCCGTGGCTGTGAGCAACAACAGAAGTCGAAATTGTTCTTTCTTCTGATAAGCCATTTCCTCTCAGCACGAGAACTGGGATTCTTCCAGTATAAAACTCTCTAGACCTCCTACTTACTTATCAGTGACCTGCATGAGCTATGTCCTTTTGCTCTTACTTACTGTCAATACTTATTCACGAATAGACAATTGCATTATATTAAAATCTCTGAGAGCAAAAGAAGTGTCAGACACAAGACTTTTCCATTCTCAGACCCTCCCTTCATGCGGATTTCCCTCACCAATTTCCCAGCTCACTGCAATTCTGTCAGATCAAACCGAGTGCCATCCTCCCTAACAAATCCAGAGGGAATCTCTACCCCATCTGGGCTTCTTTGTGCCTCCTTTATCGACTGTCCCATATGCCACATTCAGTTATGTTGTGTAAGTCACATTGAATTTCCTGCATTCAAGCCCATTCAGGGAAGAGACCATGTTTTAGTCATTTTGAATCCTAATGCCCCTTCAAATCTGGCATCCACCAGATACAGAAAAAAAAATCTCTGATAGAGGAGCGGGCCAGAGCACCAGCAGCTGCCACTAAATTCGGTCAGAAAGGTGGGTCTTATTAACTGCAAAGTTGTTGGTTTGGCTTTGCTGAGGGGGGTTAGAAATTTTGGTGAGAGCTGCATTGCTGGAGACAATTTCAAAGAACTGGAGTGTTGCAGGTGTGGCTTTCCTCCACCAGTCTTCCAAAACAAGGCTGAAAACAAATGTTTTAACATTTTTTAGTGGAAGACACAGCACATTGTTAGCCTATCTGGTGTCCATGTGTCTTGGTCCAGCCCTGCATTCAAAAGACACTGATTAAATATTATTTGTTGGTTAAATAAACAGTGGTGAATCATAACATTTTTGTTTTCAGAGATATTTTTACTATTATTACTTTTGTTTGACAGAATTTATCAGTGATTCTCCAAGAACTAATATACAAAGAGATGAATCTTACTCTTTATACTTTAAATTGGGAGGAAAATTAATACCTTCAATGACTTTTACACAATATTGAAAGCCAGACCATTTGAGCAATTTCTCCAAATCATACAGTAAGGTCCCAAGGAAGCAGTGACCTGGGCCAAGGTCAGTTGACTAAGGTGTCCCATTCCCTGTTGAAAAGACTAATGGATACCCAAGACCCCATTTTCATTCATAAAGTTATAAAGTAAGTAAAGTCTATTAGTCTTTCAACTAGGTCAGAAACAAACTACTTCTACTTCCTTCTTTCTAGAATGATAACTTCCTTTGCCCAAGGTAGTTTAAAAATCAGGGGAAGCCAGGATGGCTCAGTGGGTTGAGTGCTCACTTTGCAGCCCTGGGGACCAAGCATCGAATCCCGGCTCTGGCCTGTGCAGACCCATATGCTGAACTGGGGAATGCCCCCAGTTCGGTTCTCACTGGGGTGAGACCCCGGCCCAGTTCCTGCCCTGTGCAGTCTCGCACCTACCTGTGGAAAGAAACTATGTGGAAAAACCAATTATGTGCAACTATGGAGACTGTTTGGGGCCCTCCCCCTTCTCTCTGTCTCTGTATCGCTCGCTCTCTCTGTCAAAAACAATAAAAATAAATCTTAAAAAAAATCAGTTTGGGGTGATTGCAACAGGTTGTCTTCCTACCCAGACTTAATTACCTCTTTCGTAGGTGACTATTAAAGAAAAAAATGTTGATCATAGAACGATTTAGTGTAAAAATGACTCGACACGTACCATGCTCAAGCTAATATGGCTGCGGGGGTAGATAGGACTTAAACTCCTGCTTCGACACCGACTTAAGGACCCCACTGAATTCCACTAAGAAGAGAGAGAAAGAAAAACAGTCAGTGGTTCATGAGAGTGCACATGGCTTAAAACAATACATAGCTCACAGAGAGGTTTTGCTGTTATAATTACACTTGCCCATTGCTGGTCATTAGCATGAGGTGCATGCCTTTCATTTCCTACAGTTGCCCAGTATTTGACAATAACCTTAGAGTTAGGCTGTCCATATGTCCCATTTTAAGTGGGACAAAAACAATGGTACTGTCCCATTTCAAACTGTTCATATGGTCAACCTAGTCTCACTGAGCTAAATTCAAGGTATTGGTAGGCTGACTGTATGGACCATTTGAAATAAGACAGCACCGTTGTTTTCTGTCCCATTTAAATGGAGCATCTGGGGAAGCCAGGATGGCTCAGTGGGTTAAGCGCTCACTTTGCAGCACCGGGGACCGAGGATCGAATCCCAGTCCTGGCCCGTGCGGACCCATATGCTGAACTGGGGAGTGCCCCCAGTTCAGTTCTCTCTCTGTCTCTGTATCTCTCTCTCTCTCTCTCTGTCAAAAAACCAATAAAAAAATTAAAAAATGATTAAAAATATATATACCTAACAAAATGTACCATCTAAAAATAAATAAATAAATAAATAAATAAATAAAATAAAACAAAATGGAACATCTGCTCAACCTATTTAGAGTTTTGTTTTGTTTTTTAATCCCATTACAATAAACTTTGGCATATTCAAAATCTTGGTGCTAGAATTTTGTTTTGATTAATAAGTTGTTAGAAATTACATTAAGTTTGCAAGTGTTGGAGAATGTAAGCTTCCTGTGAAAAGGGATTTGTATCTGTTTCAGAGGCTGACACAGTGACTTGGTCATAAATAACGACTGAATAATAGCTATAGTTGAATGAAATGAATGAGTGACTAAGTGAATCACCACTGCTGCCTATCTACTCTCCAACAAAATCAATGAATAAGAAACTATATCCACTATAATGAGATTTCATTAGCAAAATCCTTAAAATTTTCCCTTCATTCAACCCTTTCCTTTTCCAAGCTCTTCCTTTTAGGGAAGTGGTCTCCAACCTTTTTGACACTAGGGACCAGTTTTGTGGAAGACAATTTTTCCATGAGCGGGAGGTTGAGGGGTATGATTTAGACATAATTCAAGTACATTATGTTTATTGTGCACTTTATTTCTAGTATTATTACACTATAATATATGATGAAATAACTATACAACTCACCATAATGCAGAATCAGTGCTAGCATCACCGACTCAGCTCCACCTCAGGTCATCGGGCATCAGATTCTCATAAGGAGCATACAACCTAAATCCCTTGCATGCACAGTTTACAATAGGGTTCATGCTCTTATGAGAATCTAATGCTGCTGCTGATCTGATGAGAAGTGGAGTCAGGAGGTAATGAAAGTGACGGGGAGCGGCTATAAATACAGATGAAGCTTTGCTCACCCGCTCACCTACTGCTCACCTCCTGCTCTGCGGCCTGGTTCCTAACAGGTCAAGGACTGGTACCAGTCTGTGTCCCAGGGGCTGGGGACCCCTATTTTAGGGTATTCTCATTTTGTTTTAGAAGTTTAAGCTTGAATAAATGTTGGTGTATGCTTGATGGGGGAGAAGGAAATTAAAGGCAATTGTTATTTGATGTAGAACATAAGAATGGTGGCTATTTTCTCTACTTCCCTTCTAAATTGCACTGCAGACAGTCTACAATAGGTTTTTTAACAAAGGGTGGTTGTTGTTAGGCCAAGAAGCAGGTTTTATGAGCTTATCCATTGTACAGCATGTGTAGCTGTCAGATTAACATGACCCCAAGTTCTCTGGGCTCAACTTTCATAGCACAAAGTACTTTATTGAGATACAATTTGCTGCGGTAGGCTGCTTAAGCTGTACAAATCCTACTCTTAAATTCTTTTAAAGTACACTTCTCCACTACCTGGGTGAAAAGCTGCCATAATGCATGTCCCCTATTCTCTAGTTCAAGGGGAACAGAAACTGGGACCACCCAGATGGTGGCTTTGCTCTGGACTGAGGAGCTTCACTTCAGAACTTTAAGTCTAGAAATGGCAGGGTCAAACTCTATAATGTTCACTATACAGATATGCATGTACCCATGACCACCAGACCCAACCCCCCGTCCCCACTACAACACACACACTCACACACTTGCATACCTAACCCTATTTTGAAGGCTGCCTGATTATTTAACATGGTCTACAACCAATGTATCTAGAAAGCAACCTTTCAAAACCAATTGGCTTCTCTCTTCCCAACACCCCTGCCCTCTTTTTCTCCATCCCTCCCCTCTCTACTCATCATACCAAGGAGAGAAAAATGGGGTATGTTCATCATTTCTGAAAATGGAGAATTGTCAATAAAAATTTGTCAGCTGTTTCCTGAAAGTTAATTACTTCTAAATGCTTAGTTATAGAAAGACTCCAATAAAGTGACTTCAAAGGATGTTGCACTTATAATAGCATAATATTTCTAAGATGGAGGAGGTAAGTATAACTAATTCCATCTTATAAATAAATAAAGCAACAGGCAAAGAAATTACTGGCAGGAAATTATGAAGAATCATGAATGAATCAAAGAAAAGTATTTCTTTCCCAGCCAGTCCCTTTCCTCTCCTTTGTATGAAATCTTATCAAACAACTCTTTATAAACTTCTTTTATAGAATCTCTGGTTTGATAACTATTCTCAAACTTGTGAGTCAAACACTTGGGATGAATTGTCACTATGCAAAGCCACCGTACAAAAGCTCCTCTCTTGGTGACAGCTTCTCCCTTCATAATGACAGTGTCATTCTCCATGAGGGCAGGCCACACATGATAGAAGACCAAGGGAGCAGTGAAATCAGAGTCGTAGCTGCGATGGTACCTATTTTAAACACACAAAAGGAAGAGAAAGATAAGGTAAGCAATTATGTGGCAGGACATCAGTGTAAATTTTCATTTTGGTTATGCTCAGATCTAGAGAAATGTGAATCTTGATTCTGTTATTAAAGAGATAGTTATAGTCTCTTAGAATAGGAACCAGTGAGGACCCGGTATGGCCTCACTAAGAACAAGTCATGTCAGATTAATCTTGTCCTTCTCTTCTCAGGATTATAACAGTTGCAATTAGAGGAAATGCTAGAGACCATGTGAAGTCCTATAGGTTTCCTACAAGACTTCTCATGCTGTGTATACACACAAAATAAGAGAAGTATCAGTGGTGATTAACTTAAGTAGGGGGATTGGAAGTTGATTCACTGATCATATCCAAAGTAGGGTAATTAATGGGTCAATGAGAACATGAGTGAAAGTGCAAAGGGCTCACTCAATCCTGTGATAAATCAACACATTCAGCAACAATTTAAGTAAAATATAGAAAATTCATTCAAAGGTGAAGAGTGGGTAAGAAATAAAACCAGGTGACTATCAAAAAATAGCTTACTGACTGGAATGATAAGTTGAATATAATAAGATATAATGTGACATGGATACCTAAGGGGTCCTGTAACTGAGTCTAAAAAGCAATGAACTACACAGGTAAAAGTGATAAATGGCTTAATCACAGCACAAGTAAAACTATAATAACAGATTTCAGCTGAACTCAAAATGAGTTAACAGTGTTAGTTATATGGCTGAAAAAGGAAAAAATAAAAACGACTAAAAATTAGTTGAATAGAGAATAAGAATGGGAAGCATGTTAGTCCTTATGGGCTGGTCAGTTCAAACCAGGTGGACATTTTCAGTGTAGACACTTTCTTAACAGGAAATGCTCAGAAGAGCATGAAGAGCAGGCTAAGGAAACTGATTTCTTTGTTAAAAAGTCTCAAATCTCCTTCACATGGAAAAAAACAAAAGCTATGAAGCCTAAAGGAAAAGAATTTGAGTAACTGCTTTTAAATATGTGAAAGGCTGCCGAAGTAAATAAATAAATAAAGGATTAGACTTGTTTTGTGAAGTCCCAGAAGTAGAAGCAAATTACTAGGAACTCCAGGTTCCATTCACAGCCAACCAGGAGCATGGACCACAGACTGCCCGAAGATGCTACATGTTCCCGCTGAGTAAAGGTGTGTAAGCGGGAGCCCTGCCAAAGGCCTGTGCAATGAGCAGATTCCATAAACTAAAATGTGTGAATATTTCCAAGTGGGACCATGCACCCTCTAATGGAAAAAGAAGTAAAAATAGAGGGATGCAGGTATTATATTCTGTGATGTTCTAATATTCAGCTCTTCCACGAGTGGATGCATGCTGGGAGCAGTCACCAGAAAGAATCTAGAAATTGGGCAATGGTAGAAAATATGACATGCTACATGGCAATAGGAAACACCAGTGTCAAGATTTTCATAAGCAAAATAAAGTTGTATGGTCTCCGTCATCAATAAGCTGGTAGGGATATGGGGCTGCCACCAACACACAACTCTACAACTGGAAAAAAGACCCAGAGCTCACATCTCCTGAGTGTGCACTACATGCCGGGCAACATCCTTAAGTACTTTATCTGAGTGATCTCAGCGACCTTTCTATAGCCCTAGGACATAGGCATTATTGTTTCTCCCATTCGACAGAGAAGGAACAGGAAAATTAAGTAAGAACTTAGCTGCCAAGATTGTACAGCTAATTAGTGGTGGAGCCAGGACTAGAACCCAGGCACCTCGACACCAGAGCCTCTGTTCTTAACCACTGGCTTGGCCTTCTCCTGGATAATCTCCAGCTATATCATAAGACCTCTTAAAATTTCAGTAAAATGTTCCAAATTAATTTAATGTCTTCTAATTTATGAAGGAAATATTTACCATGTAGAAGTTGTTAGAAATCTAATGGTCCTAAATAAGAGAGTCAAGAGCAGTCATTTTCAAATGTTAGTGTGCATGAGGAATCCATGGGTGCTTGTGAAATTACAGAATCCTCAGCCCCACTCCAAACCTACTGTATAAAATGTCATGGGGTGTGACCCAGGGATCTGCATTTTTAACAAATACTTTGAGTAATTCTGATGAAGGTTATCCACACATCACACTTTCAGAAATCTGGCCTAAACAATGCAATAAAAACCAATAAAAGCAAAAGAAACAAACAATCTGATTTAAAAAATGGGCAGAGAATCTGAATAGACATTTTTTCCAAAGCATACATACAGATGGCTAATATAAATAGGTGCTCCACATCACTAATTATCAGTGAAACACAAATCAAAACCACAATGAGATACCACCTCACACCTGTTAGAATGGCTATTATCTAATAGACAAGAAATAATATGTATCAGCAAGGATGTAGAAAAGAGGAAACCCTTGTGCACCGTGGGTGGGAATAAAAATTGGTGCAGCCACTATGGAAAGCTGTATAAAGTTTCCTCAAAAAATTAAAAATAAAACTATTTAATAATCCAGCAATTCCACTTCTGGGTATTTATCAGAAGAATTCCAAAACACTAATTCAAGAAAATATATACACCCTTTGTTCATGGCAGCACTACTTACAATAACCAAGATATGGAAACAATCTAAGCATCCATTGATGGATGAATGGATAAAGAAGATGTGGCATATATATAAAATGGAATATTATTTAGCCATGAAAATAATAAAATAATAAAATCTTGCCATTTGTGACAACATGGATGCATCTAGATGGTATTATGCTAAGAGGGGACAGAGAGATATAAATACCGTATGATCTCACTTATATGTGGAATCTGAAAAAACCAGAAACCAAGCTCAGAGAACAGAGGCTTGGTGGTAGGCAAAATGGGTTAAGGAGATAAAAAGGTACAAACTTCCAGCTATAAAATAAATAAGTTATAGGATGTAATGTAGAGCAATAGTGACTATAGTCAATAATATTGTATTGCATATTTGACAATTGCTAAAAGAGTAGATTTTAAATGTTCACATCACAAGAAAAACATTTTGTAACTATGTGTGGTGACAGATGTTAACTAGACTTATCATGGTGATCAGTTAACACACACAATATATATACAAATATCACATCATTATTTTGTATACCTAAAACTAATATAATGTTATATGTCAATGATACCTCCATAAGACAAAAATTTTTAAACAATAAAAAGTAATACCCATTTGTATTTATATAGCACCTTTCTTTTAAAATGTTCCAAAAAGGCTTCAGGTACTCATTAGTTCTCCCTAAAACCAAAGCACTGAATGGAAATCACATCGTCTCTTCAGAATGTTTGACTGAGAATAAAATGACCCCAGGAGAGAGCCCTGCCACCTAGTACAGGGAAGTACGTGGCAGGGACTGGAAATCAGGTAGTGTCTGTTGATTTCCGCACCCAGAGTCCTTTTCCCTAAATTGTTCCCAGGGAATAGAGACAAGGTCACTTATTTAAAGAATCTGTTCGTTTCTGCCCCTTTGCCTCTTACTTGAAATCATCAAAAATTTCTCCATCGGCTCCAAATGCAATATCTAAGGGTGGCTCTAAGGTCTGCATTTCAAAGGCAATGGAGCATATCTCCTGGATGAAGTTACTGAGGATGCAAAAGTCCACTTCTGGAGGGAATGAAATCTTGGGATTGATATTCATAGCTCGGACCACGTCCTGAAAAACAAAAAGATGGCATCACCTTGTTAGCAACCTGTGACATGAAACTCTGACAATCCTAAGGATATTATGTCTGATGGGAGGTGGGGAAAGAACACATGAGTATAAACAAGTTGCAGGAGAGAAGGAGTGCATGTGCTGAAAGGAGAAAAGATCACTGATAGGGAAGAGGAAAGATGACAGCGTACCAATGACATACTAAAGGCCGTAAGAGAGTCTCAAAAAAAAAAAAAAGAACTAAAGAAAAACACCCTTATGAGCTTTTATTTATTCTTTTCTTATTTACTTATTTATTTTTTCATTCTGGGCATGTTATGTGGTGTGCCAACACAGAACTCTGACTTGTTTGTAATCAATAATAATAATAATAATAATAATAATAATAATAATAATAATAATAATAACAACAGTAATAGCTTGCTTTTATTGAGTTTACTTTGTGCCAAGTCTTGTGCTAAACAAGTTATTCTCTTATTTTCATTTCTTCTTCTCAAGAACCCTGTGAGGCCATTAACATTGTTGCTCCCATTTAAAGATTACAAAACTAAAGCACGGAGAGGTTAAGTAAATGTGCAAAGTCACACAACTATTATACTAAGTGGCAGAGCCCCAGCATGCAAATCCACACCTATCTTTCCCAAAGTCACTTTCCTTAAGCACTATGACATTCTATCTTCCAGTCCTAAGAGCCTATGTAAAGGATAGAACTATAAAGTTCAGAATATTTCCCCCATAAACCATCTAAGAAAGCAACAGTCAATTATTGGTTCTACAAAGTTAATTGAATGCTGCTCATTTCTGCTCTTCTATTGCATAGAAGACATCTGCGTTATTACAATACTGTTCAGTGTGAACAACAGCAGTAGCAAACCAGCCCCAACAAGAGACCCAACACTTACGTTTACACTGCTTTGGGAATCATACAGATCAAGATGACAAAGGATATAATCCAAGACAGCATCCTCAAAGTCATTCGACCCCACGTATGACGGTGTCAATGATTTCCTCACACGGATCTTGAAATGTCTGAATGCCATTTTAGCTACGTGGAATGCCTCCTGCACATAAAAGTTTTAGCAAATTTACTTGGTGAGAGAAGGGGGTTAAAGATATCCAAAGCAAGAAACAGAAAGTGTGTCAATCAAAAATTCAACATCATATGGGTCTTCCAATAACTAAACATGGTTGGTCAAAACTATTTTTAATCTGGGAGAACATACATATCTCAGTTTTGAAAAGTACACAAATATATATATGACTGTCTATGTTCATTAATTTCATGAGAGTGGACCATTGTTCTCTTTTCACTGGAACCAAAGTGGACCAACAGAGGTTCAAGGAAACAAATCATCTACTGCAGGGGTGTCAAACTCAATTAAAACACGGGCCATTTGGTGCAACAGGCAAGATTCACGTGGGCCACATCATATTTACAAACATGGCCGGAACTGAGTCAACGCGTTTATATACGCTCACAGGCCCCCAGGAAAGGCACTGGGCCAAGTGTATACGCGTCTACAATAGTTAAAGGGTGAATGAGGAAATTGTGTGTACGGTATTGCCTTGATCTCCCCTAAGCGCTATTTTCTTCATAACAATTTTTTCTATTTTCATTTTATTTCAGAGCATCGTGGGCCACAAAAAATTACCTCGGGGGCCGCATGCGGCCCGAGGGCTGCCAGTTTGACAGCCCTGTCTTAGAAATATAGGCCAGGGACAGATATGGCCCACAGGTCCTAGTTTGCTGACTTCTGATCTAAATGACTAAGTACAGGATAAAATTAGGTAGATTCTGATAATCTAGCTCCCATACTGATGTTCTGTTCTATTTTTTAATATTTAACTGTTCTCATAATGAATTCAGCATCTCAATATGGTACCCAGGGAGAAACACATTTGCTTTGGGAATTAAGGATTATATATGAGCTCGTTTTAATCTGCCATACTCAGGTAGCCATGTTAGCAGCTCTAGTTACTCTTATTTAAAGAAACAGAAGAGGCGACACAATCACGGCCTTCTGATATTTCTAACAGAAGGAAAACAACCAAATGATAGCCATTAGCAATAACAGATCCACTGGTGTACTTATGCCCGTTTATTATAGAAGACTCAGTGCAAATCATCTTAGTATAATACACACCACTGGAGATAGTCCCACAGTGATGAATACTTCAACAAATGTCTGGTCAGTGTCACTATTAATAGTACCTGTGAAGTTACTGACTGTGAAAAATGATTCATCCTAAACACTTGCAACGGAAGGCAGGCGGCAGGCGGGTGGGAAATCCCACCCTTTTGCAGGGACCTCGGGCTCTACAAGTCTTTTAAAGCTGCACTGTTCAGTTTCCCTACACCCGCGTTCTCCGTGGCGCCCAAGCACCTGTGGAGCGCCGCCGGGGCGTCACCTACCACTGTGGCGATGTAGATGATCCGCTGCACAGTCTCAGCCTCATCGACGCAGCGCCGCAGCAGGCACTGGGCATCCAGGCGGGCCTGGGAATAGGCATCCCCGAAGCGGGACAGGAGGGCAGCCTTGCGTGACACGCTGGATAGTCTGGCGCGATTGGGAGACGGGGTCCTGATCTTCACCACCGCAGTGGAGGGGCTGCCTGACTGGACGCGGCTGCGGCTGCGGCTGCGGCTGCGGCTGCGGCTGCGGTTGCCGCTGGGGCTGCGATTGCGGCTGCGGCTGCGGCTGCGGCTGGGACTGTGGCTGCGGTTGCGGCTGGGGCTGCGGCTGGGGCTGCGGCTGGGGCTGCGGCTGGGGCTGCGGCTGCGGTTGCGGCTGGGACTGTGGCTGCGGTTGCGGCTGGGACTGCGGCTGCGGTTGTGGCTGGGACTGCGGCTGCGGTTGTGGCTGGGACTGTGGCTGCGGTTGCGGCTGGGACTGCGGCTGCGGTTGTGGCTGGGACTGCGGCTGCGGTTGTGGCTGGGACTGTGGCTGCGGTTGCGGCTGGGGCTGCGGCTGCGGTTGCGGCTGGGGCTGCGAGGGGCAGGGCTAGGAGACCGGCTCCTGGTGGATCTGTTGGTAAGCGACAATCAGCAGGGAGGTGCTCTGATGCATTTCTCTGCCCTCCCTGGATATGGCTGCTTCTCCCCACATAAACTGCAAATGATGCTCAGGAGCCTTGGGCGCCCCTTGCCGCAGCAGCTGCCTCCATGACTACCTGCTCACTAGGCCGGTGAGAGGTGCTGTTTCCACGAGGCCTCAGATGTGACCACAACCATGAGGCCAGACTCTATATTTGCACGGTGGATTAGACACGTAAGACACTCTCACCGAGCACCTCGATTTATCCTTTAAGTAGCTGTGTGAGGCCAGCGCTGTGGGCCATTTTACAGCTAAGGAACGCAAATCTCAGAAAAGTTAACTGTCCTAGAATAATAACACAGCTAGCAAGAGCCAGAGTTAAAGAAGTCAGATTTTCAGCCTTCCTTACCCCAACAACTTGGTAAATTTCACAACCTAAAAGCTTCTGCCACATGAGCCTTATGGGTATAAAATGAGATGAACACTGAACAATTAGAAAGAAGATGGATGTTGTAGTTCCAGCCCCACCATATCAGAGCAGTGAGTGTTTGCAATCATTTCTCCTCTCCAGAGCCTCAGTTCCACCTGCGTAAGTTTGGCTCTATTTTGAGGTGAAGATGGAGGTTGGACGATCAGGTGAGCTGATACATGTGCAAGTACTTGGTGAATTGGAAAGCACTGTGAAATATATGACTGCCCAGTACAACCTAAATCATCAGACTAGCTAGCTGAAAGGAAATGGGCCCCCCAAAGGGAAGTTTTGTAGAAGAAACTATGGGGCAAAAGGTAGTGCAAAGCAGACTCTGACTGGGGCAGGTGGGGTGGAGCCTCATTTACAGTGTTTCCCAATTCCGTGGTGCAACAAATACCCACCCATGGCCAAATTCAAGCCATCAGTGTGATGGTCACCGAACTCGGAATTAGGCAGAAATGCACAGGGCCGTTCCTAGGAGCCAGTACAAGCTGGCCCCAGCACACCAATGGAAGACTAAGGAGACATTTAAGGGAAAGGGGAGGGGGTGGCTTTGACAGCCTGAATCAGGGCCGGGGGGCCGGGTATTAGAACAAGGAAATGCAGCGACTCCAAGGACCTACTTTATTCTTACTTAGCACGATCTGAATGACCTGTCTCAACGTCTGTCCTTCAGTAGACAGGGATTTCACAAGAACGCTCACCTACACCTGCCATCAATCAAAAGGCACCGTACAAAGGAAATACCGTCCAGTAAAACACCAGTTGTTCATCCTGGAAGGAGGCAGGACTGTTAGGCCTCAGAGGCCCCCATGTCACGGAACGTTCCTTCAACACCGGCACCCCCTCGCGTTACAGGCCCACTCAGATCTGGTTTCAAGCCAAGAACTTTCCTTTCTCAGACGCCTTGGTTTCATTCCTTAAGCCTGGTCGCCAGCCCCAGATCAGTTAGTGCCCAAGTGCTGCAGCGCAGGAGCAGCTGCCGGTCTCTGGAGGGTGAGGTGGGGAGAACCCTTTACAATGCAAAGCCTCCCGCAGTGTGGGCTTGGGCTCAACGCTGTCGGTTTACTTCGTTTTCCAACCAGGCTTTTATCCCTAACAAGAGGAGCCTAAAGGAAAAGGTCGGTGCGAATGTGTCGAACCTGCCCTGGAGAACAGATTTGTCAGCAGACAGAACAGCGCCCTCGTCCTTCCGCGTCCGGAGCTGCTTCTCGGACTCGCTCCCGGCTCCTGCGCCCCGCGTGGCGGGGCCGCGCTGCTCGGCTCTCCTGGGCTCGGAGCTCCGCCGCTCGGACCCCCTGGACTGTGCGCCCCGCGGCTCCGGGCTCCTGCGCGCTGAGCCTCGCAGCTCTGAGCTCCTGTGCCGGGACTCCTCCTGGGCTTTGAGAGATTGAAGCCTACAGAGACACACAGACATTTTTTAAGGACAGAAAGAACACGGAGGGGTGGCGGAAAAGGGAATAAGCGACAACCGGCACCCTTAACAACAGAGGCGACGCTACTCCGTTCGCCCTTACTGCACCAGGGACACTGTGGTGACCACATGGGGACAAACGCAGATGAGCCTGCAGGGGCCGCGCCCGGTCTGCAGCCTGCTGGGCAAAAGGCTCTTGAAGGGAAGGTAGGCCTGCAGCTCCTCTAGCAAACCAGAGTGGGCCTCCAGCCCTCCTGTTCTGTAAGGACTGATCTTCATGCACAGAACTCTGCAAACACTTGACCTCCGAAACCTAGTCTAGAAGCTGGGCACAAACAGAAAGTGCTACCTCACCAGCTCCTCCATTCTCTGAACAGGTGGAGCATGGGGGGAAACTACAATGGGAATTGAATGACATCCACTGCGCCACATGGAAGTGTGGACCTAAGAAAAAAATTGTTACAGAAACAAAACTATAGAAATAAAATTGGCGTCCTCATAAAGATACAAAGAGGCGTGGACGTCATAAAAGAGGTGCAAAAGCCCTAAGAGGAGGACCTTCTATGAAGAAAATGATAACGGTTAAGCTGAAAAATGTCCGGGGTAAGATTGAGAAGGATGTAAGAAGCTAAAAATGCACTAGCAGAATTCAAAGCTGTGCCACAAACAGTAAAGAACAGAATCAGTGCTGTTGGAAATCACCGAGTAATACGATCAATGTATTTGGGAAGGTATATCAAATAGGAATAAGATTAAAGTGATGAGGGGTAGAAGGAAGTGGAACATAGAAAGGGTATTCCTGAAGAAATAAGAACGATTGAAATATGTGTGAAGGCAATAGAATTATATATATTTTACCTTTAGAGAATAATCTGAATTACAAACTCAGATTTGCCACACAAATAATCACAAAGTTATCTCCAGTGTTGAAAACTGGTATCAATATAGTCAATATTAGGGAAATACCCAAATGATGGAGCATGATACACTTATTCAAAACTAAGTTCTGCAGCATTTTTTTTTTCATGGTAATAGAGAAAAACAATGTTAAGTGAAAATAATGGGATCTGAAGTTGTAATATACTTATATTGTAGTCTTAACTCTTTTTAATGTAAGAATTGAAAGAAATGTCAAATGGTAACAGTAACTGGTTCTGGAATTCTGAGACGGCTTTTAGTTTCCTTTACACTATCTTGTACTTTGAAATTTTTTTTCTGGTAAGAAAAATACATAAAACACTAATAAAAATATTGCTGTCTTTCCTCTTTGATTGTGAACAGATTCTTCCACATTTTGATGGAACACTAAAAAAGTTAAATTCAAAGATTAATCAGCAGGCTGCAATAATCCTGTCATTTCTTTTTCTTACTGCTTTTTTAGCTGATTTATTTCCTCCTCTGCAGCCAAAAGGGATATGGCCGATCTGTTCTTGGTTTCTTCAAGAGTCTTTTCAGGTTCAGCCAGACTGCAAGAGAAATCAGTAACTACAGACAGATTTTCCAGAATTGGCAGACTTTCTAAATTAAGGTCTAGGTTCTCTTGGAAACTTTTGGCATACCATATAAATTCAGCATAATAAACAAGATCAAATTATAAGACATCTGCATTCAATCAGATGATATTGCAAATATTATGGGGAACCTTTATGCAAAAACACTCTAGCATCCTTTGTCAATGTCAAACACAAAGGAATTATAATACAAAGCTACTAGCCCTAAAAGACTATGTAATAATTATTAATATTAAAATGTGAAGGACAAAGAAACTTGTTCAATTCCTCCTTCTCAGCATCCTAATTCATCTGCTCTAATTACACCAAATCCCCAGTTTGCCTTATTTATTAAAAATCCTCATTTTTCTACCAAAATATATGGCTACCTATTCTCATTATCTTGCATGGTAGGGCTGAATTTGTCTTAATTTTTCCAGAATTCTTCAATGTAAAAAATTTATTGCCCACCTATTTTGAAAACCATCCATAAATACACTTGACTACCAAGTATGTCCTGTCTTCCTGCCTGACTTCCACCACTTACGAAGCATGAGTTTCCTGACTTTTCCACAGGGCTCAGTCACTGTTACTTTTAAGGACTCTCTTCATTGTAGGCACAGCGTAATAAATCATTCTTTAAGTCTATCTAAATTTTAAAGGAAGTGAGTGGTAGATGACATTGAATGAAGACCAATGGTTCTCAGTTAAGTTGTCCTAGTTCAGTGAGAGAGAACATGGGTTGGCAAAGGTTTCTCGATTCAGCTGACCTTATCTCCTTAGAATCCCCAAACTCTTTCATCACAGTAGTGCTGAGGCTAAAAGAGTACAGGTGCTACATAAACTCACAGCATCTTCCTCATCCTTCCTGTGTCTCCACATCTCTCTCTTGACCCTCTCATGCAAAGTTTGTCTCCCCCTCCCCTGAGCTCCTCCAACACTCAGTTCACATTTGTAATCTCATTACAAACACACTCTGAACTACTTGAGGCACAGAAGGACTTTCCAGAACTTAAAACAGTACTTGCCAATAGTGTTTTTTTAAAAAACTTGAAAATAAATGAATGAACAAAATGTCTAGAGTCTAGAACAAGGCCATAGTAGCAATAACTTCCCAACAGTTCTCCTGGAGATCAGAAGGAAACTGCTGTGAGCTAATTCAAATGTGAATATGCTATAGGTTTAAAAAAGTATATATAGGAAAATAAACATCCTTATCAAGAGAAAATTATAAGAAGAAAACAGATGAAGAAAGGAAGAAGCATGAACAGGAATCAAGTAGTTTTTCTTTCTCTCAAGACATGGCATTCACATATGAACACATACACATGCAAGCAAACATACATGCTAATTTGATGCCCTTGAATGATATACAGAGAGAAGGAAGGGAGGTACTTCATGTGCCAAAAAATTGTTTTAAGCAGATTAATATTTATTAACATTTGTTGCAGATTTATTCTGGAGATATGACAGTGTCAAACAGCAAGACAAGATGCTAACCCTTTGGAACTTCCAATCCAGTGGATCATAAATATGCAAAAATTTTTACAGGTGCAAATTGGGATAAATGCGATTTATAGATCATTGTGAAAAAAAATTAAAAGAGGGGAAGAGGAAAGACCTTTTGATGTACATTGGTCACAGAGACTCCGAGAAAGTCACACATAAGCTGAGATCTGAAGGATAATAAAGAGCCAGCAGCAGACTTCTTTTCCTCTGAAAGAGCACAGGCAAAACCTCAGAGTGAAGAAGCAGAAGTGAAGGGAGCCTGGCAGGAGATGAGGGTGGAGCGAGAGGTAAGGCCAGATCATGCAGGGTGGTGAAAGCCCTGGGAAGGATTTTAGGATTTTTTTCTAAGTATAAAAGGAGGTTCCTAACAGCTTTTTTTTTTTTTTTTTTTTTTTATCTTTTCACATTTATAGAGAGAAATTATCTTTTTGTCTTCAGTGCATAGTTATTTCTATTTTACTTTTTGACAGATAGAGAGAGAGACAGAGACAAAGACAGTTAGAGAACCAAACTGTGGGAACTCCCCAGTTCAGCACGTGGGTCCTGCCTGGGCCGGAGCCGGGATTCGATC
>PVKE010025907.1:0-22693 GCA_004027555.1 Craseonycteris thonglongyai | reverse complement strand
GGGGGGAGGTGGGTGGGAGAGATGGGTGGGGGGGGAGTAGGGAGGGGGAATCAAACATAAGGTGATGGAGAGTGAGCTGATTCTGGGTTGTGAGCACATAATGCGATTTATAGACAATGTAATGTAGAATTGTACCTGGAAACAATGTAATTAATATCAATTAATGTCACCCTAATACATTTTAAAAATAAAATAAAAAATAAAAAAACAAACAATAAAACAAAGTACATGTTCAACAGATGTGAGATGAACGACCAAATCTATGCGGGACAAACGCTGCTGGTCCTTGTCTAAGAACCTTTAGCACTATGGGTGATCCAACTTATCAAATAAATAGGATTGTTTCATTTAGATGTGGTAACTTTGTTTATAACAGGGACTTAAGCCTCCAAAATCTCTCATAACATATGTCAGTGATTTTCCTGCCAAATTGATTATCAGTTCTTCCCACATGTAGTTACACATGAAAGAACACTGTTCTATGGAACTTGGTATTTTTTCCCTCTGTATTATATACGTAATAATGGGATTTTGCTTAAGTCACAGCAAAATCAAAGCTTACAATGTAATCATTCTCTTGCTGTTACCAGCTGGAAAAAATGAAGGCATCTGGGGCTTCCTGCATTCTTAGAGCAGTGTATCTGGGTCATGGGGATTACATGGTTGGTTTTGATTGGCTCCCCATGATTCTTACCAGGTGATGCTGACCTTGAATTGCTTTGCTTATACCTTGAAGGTATCTACTCACTTCATTGTGTGTTAATTCATCTATAAAGCTATCAATACTTCCAAGGAGGCCAAATCTTGCCGTCTGGCCCTATAGTTTACTCATATCACAGACAAAAAAATCCTGTGTTCCCACACCACCCTCCTCTGCAAAGACCTAATTTGGCACCTATCTTGGTGTAGAAAGTATGCTTCCACCTCCCCAGATTTGATCATTAATTGGCCTTAGTTTTTCCTGTTACTATGCTGACTGTGGTGGCTTAACTGGGTGGCCACTAGGTGGGTGAGATGAGAGCTTGTAAGTTCCATGAGGAGGTTGGTAAACTGCTGGCAAAGAGAGAAGTGGAGTGTGTGTGTGTGTGTGTGTGTGTTTGAAATGCTATTAATAATAAAGGTTCATTTGTTTAAGGCTCTGTATCAGTTATTTATTGCATTATAATAAACCACCTCAAATTTAGTGGTTTATTTGCTCATGATTCTGTGGATCAGCAATTGGGCTGGATTCTGCTAGTCTCAGCTGGGGCTACTCATACTATTGTACTCAGCTGGTGCCTGGGGGGTGGTTGATCTAATGCAGGGGTCCCCAACACCCACAACCACGAGCTGGTATCAATCCACGGCCTGTTAGGAACTGGGCCACACAGCAGGAGGCAAACAGTGGGCCAGGGAGCAAAGCTTCCTTCATCTGTATTTATAACTGCTCCCCATCACTCGCATTACTACCTGAGCTCCACCTCCTGTCAGATCAGCGTTGGCATTAGATTCTCATAGGAACACGGACCCTATTGTGAACTGCGCATGTGCACCTCCTCACCCTGCTGCGACCATCATTGGAAAGACTGTCTTCCATGAAACTGGTTTCCGGTCTCACAAAAGGTGGGGACCGCTGATCTCAGGGGCCTCAGCTGGGATAACTCGTCTTTGTCATGTGGTCTCATCCTCCAGTAGGCCCACTCAGACTCCTTTACACAGTCATAGGACCAGCCCACAGGGAAGGGGGGTGAAAGTAGACTCACCTGGTTAATGAAATACCTGCAGAAAATTTATGGCCATTGAAAATTAATCACAGGCTCTGATATGAAAGCAATCTGGGATTATTTTTAAATTATTTTATTTTGCCTTTAAAACATCCTGGAGTAGGGACAGTGTTGTCAGCCCACCTGAGAGAAGTTTGGAAAACAGATCTTCTATAACAAAGTCAAAAGTCTAATAATAAAGATAGTAATAATAATAGCAAATATTAATATTGTTCTTACATCAAGCAGTTTTAAGTCCTTTACATCTCATAATGAATTTGGTAATTACAAAATCTTGTGAGTAGGTACTATTTTATTCCCATTTTATAGGTGAGAAAACCAAAGCCCTGAGAGGTAGGTAACTTCCCCCAGTGTCATAAAGGTACTAAGTGGCAGAACTGGGGTTCTACCCAGGCAGGCTGACTCTGGAGTCTGTGCATTAACCCCAGATGTGTCTCAGGTTAATGGAAACAAAATCTTCCTGATTCAGCACAGTTCCTTCTTAGACCGTGTATTTTTTTTTTTTTAGAGGTGGGGGGATTGGCTATTGGAAGAGGAACACTAAGCCTTTCTGGGACACCTGTGTGGCCCAAAATGGGTCCAGTCATATTGTAGGAGACCCTAATTGGAGATAATAAAGACACTTGTGATCCCATGCAGCAGTGGGTATGTGTGGGGTATCTGGTGATGGTGGTGGTCATGGTCATTGCCATGAGGTCACTCTTTTGCTGGGAAAGCATTTGAAAAATGAGAATGTTTAATAATGTCCTCCCTATTCTTTCAGATAGCCTCATGTTCTTGGCTTCAGAAAATTTGAAAGCCTTAGCTTTAAAGAAAAGAATGTTGTGTTTATTTAGCTTTTGGTTTAAGGATGGGTTGACAGCCTCCTTTACACACTAGTTCCGCATTTGTGGAGCTAAATTCTGTGAAATCTACAGGTGGTACCAGGTGGTTTATCTAACAAAAGTGACAAACGTCACTGACATTTGTGAGGTCACCCTTGCAGCCATGGAGTGGCCCTCAGTGCCCTTCATCAGTTTGAGGGATAGCAGGTTTAGGAGACAGGACTTTGCATTTAACGCTAGAATAAGGGGTGGGGAGGAAACCACCATTCTAAGATATAAGGGCAGTCATCTTGCCGTGTAGCACCTTCTCCCCATCAAATCCCATTGTTGTCTCTTGACTCCACAACTAGCCAACTAGCCTTCTCACATCTTCGCTCTCCTATGTTGACTCAATGACTGCTTCCGCTGCTGGGAGGTTTTTTCCACAATTTCTGCATCCACAAGAACCTGTATGTTCACCCTAAGGTGGTCTTCAGCTAGGAAACACATTGGGGAAGATCCAGCTTCTGAGCCTGCCCAGGCCCAACCAGGGAGGGGAGAACATGGGGTTAGGGAGAGGGCTGATGGCTGCTCCTCCCCTCCAGCATCTCACACCTTCCCACACCAGGAACTTCCTCAGAAGGCCAGATTGCTTGGTTATCAAGCAAGAAAGCTTAGAGACACTTTCCTCATACTAGTGGAAACTCTGTTACCTTTATCATCTTTTCCTTCAGCTTATTCTGAAGAGTTTATAATCCTATCCTACCTGCATTAAGTACGTTTCCCTTTTTGGATGCTTGTTTCCTTTTCTTTTTCAAAGCAGATGGGACAGTTTATCCCCTTAGCACCAACGTGAGAACCTGACAGGGCAGGTCTCTACAGCAGAGATTCACCAAACAGTGCTTTACTGAATGGCTCAGCCCACTTTTATAACAGAATGAGAGAACACAGCCCAGGCAGGAAGCTTCCCTTTGTTTCTGAGGGATTGGGGCTGTTCTTTCCTGGCTGTAAATGTAATTAATTGCTTCCTGTGATGGGTCTGGTCAACAGGCCAGTACCCCATTCGCTTGCTCCTGTTTGGTCAGTCAGGACTACCAAAGCCTGTACCTTTGTTTTTCAGTAGTTCTGGTTGATCACATTATCTTGCCTTTGACTGGCTAACATTGCCTGTTTGGGGGACTGGTGGTACCCTGGACAAGGACACTAGTCTTTGTGTGGAGGAGGGAAGGGTGCTGAGAGGCACTGGACCTCTGAGACAGGGGTGAGCAGGATGATTTTGTATACTTAAAGAAGTGGTTCACCGCATGGTCCTTACGTGCACACAGAGATCCGCATGCCTCCTGAAGGTGAAGTTTATTCACTTTTTCCCCAGAGAGGATGGTTCAGACATTTCCTTGAATCTGCTGCAGTTTTAACATACCCTACACTTGCTGGGTTTCATTGTTCCCCTTCTTGTTGGTTTTATGACTAATGTTGTAGGCAGACAATACCTGAAAGTTTGTGTAAGCCCCTCCTTTTTTTTTTTTTTTCTTCCTAGCAGTGAATATGATTGCTTAACAATAAACAGAAAGGGAGTTAAAAAAAAAAAAGAACTCTGCTTCAGGCTGGCTCTTGGCAAGATAGGCTCAGCTGGAGAAGGCATATTGAATGGTTAGAATGAATATTTACACATCTGCACACGCAGCTATCAGTGTCTAACCCCCAGTAACGGGCACATTAGCAACTTTCTTATAATCTTCAGGGGCTCTTTCTTTAAAGGTTGTTTCAGCAATCTAACCAAAGCACCGTATTTCAAATTTTACTCAAGCAGCTCTCAGCATTTCATCTCCAGGAAGTCTTTCTAGAATAGAGATGAAAACTTCTGTTTCTAAACATGACAAGCCTGCGCATGCATGATTCTCCTGTTCTCACCACCACCACTTTTCTGCGTTTAACCTGTGAACATTGAGTCCCGCTGTGTTTCCTTCCTGTTCTCTAAATGTGGGACCATGCAAGGATAGAAAGAGCAGAAGTGGTTACTCTAGAATGTGAGATCTTTGTGAAACGCCCATGTGACACTGCCCTATGGATGGTGAATAAATGTGTTTGAACAGTAATGTTACCTGCAGTGTATACTCTTGATCACAGGGGTCTATCTTCTCTTTTGCATTTAACCTCCAAGTATACTTTGATTAGGTGTGTGGGGAAGGCTTTTAACTTAAGTCTACTTTGGAGCCTCAGTGATATATCCAATCAGATTGTGTCAAAATCACACATGGCATAAACCCGTATTTACCTATCATTCAACAGAACGCTAATATGAGGCAATAATGTGTGATGGTTACTTCTCATCTATTAAATCAATTTATTTTCTATATCTTTGGGTCGCACTACATTTGTACTCAAGGAATGTATTTATTTTTTTTTCTGTTTTGTTTTATTTACTTAATATGTAAAAGATTTTTCTGTTTCAGAACATACAGAATAACACGCTTTTTTAAATAGCTGCCTGTACTGAAGCAATATTTTAAAATTTTTTATTGAAATATATTTGACACACAACATTGTATACATTTAAAGAGTAAATTTATAAATTGTAACATGATTGCCATGTTAGTGATGGTTAACACCTCCATCACACCGTGTAATTATCATTTCTTTTTGGGTGGCCTGACTAATTAAGATCTAGTCTCTTAGCAAGTTTGATGATGATACTACAATATTGTTATTTCTATTCACTATACTGTGCATTAGCTCTCCAGAACTTATTTGTCTTCTAGTTGCAAAGAAACAATATTTTAACATATCTTTCTCAAGACAGTAAATTAGAGTAATGCAATATGAAAAGTAGTGAGAGATTCCAGTTAATTAGGAAATGAGAATCCCTAATGCATTCATAGATTTGCTCCTGAGGTTGGTTATGATTAGGAAAGGGAAAGATTTTCAATTTTCAAGTCTTTAAAATGAACTGCCGTAGAATCTTTACCTTTCACTTGTTGACATGTGTGCTTACCTTGTTAGAATAAGACATTTTATTAGTTTTATAGAATTCCTAAAATAACTGAGGCAGTGCCCAAGAGCAGAGAACCAGGTGGTGTTCCTATAGGATTTATCTCCACTAAAGTTACCAAGGTCCTCTCAGCTGTTTCTCCCCCATCATGTCGATCCCTGTTATCACCAGAGGCCGATGGATCGTTCTGTGGATAACTTTCCTTGATTTGTGAGCTGAAATGGTGATTCAATATACAGTTTGAAGATTGTAGGGAGGGAAGTGACATTGATTTATTTGTTTTGTTCTCCACCAGCCTGAGGAACCTGTCCTGTCAGGTAATGAACAACTGCTTTCATACTAACTAGTGACTTTAAGAGAACAATTAGTCATCCTATCATTACCATTCCCCTGAGTCATCAGGCTGGCTTGGCTCATAGTGGTTTCAACTGAATAGGCCACGGACTTTAGCGCCAAGG
The DNA here is from genome assembly GCA_004027555.1 of Craseonycteris thonglongyai. Taxonomy (NCBI): domain Eukaryota; kingdom Metazoa; phylum Chordata; class Mammalia; order Chiroptera; family Craseonycteridae; genus Craseonycteris; species Craseonycteris thonglongyai. The sequence goes on along the minus strand of PVKE010025907.1, from coordinate 16,680 downwards.
TTCCTGTTTAGTAAGAGGAATTGCATAAACGTGTCTTGGACATGGAGCCATGGCTCATTCTGGGAACATATTTCATAGGTCCCGATTTTCAACCATGTGTAGTCAGTGTGTGTGTGTGTGTGGGGGGGGTCTTAGTAAAGCCCCTTGAAGGTCCTATTTTTGTGATGGTGCTGGGAGAGCATGGACACTTAAGAATACATGTGCCATCATAAACCAGCACTACAGAAAGACAGCTGGAGTCGCGTCCATTTACAAATACTACCTGTTCCCTATCATGCCGTTGTTCATGGTATAATTCTTGGGTCCTGTTTTGCATGATTTGGATGACAAATATGAGACTGAATTGTCCTGGATCAAATTTGAATGTATGTGTAGTTGTAGAGCTCAGTATTGATTGGCACGTGTGCTTAGTTCCAGTTCATTCTGAAGTTCAAGTTATTTCCAAGTTCTTAATAGTTTTATTCATTTACAGATCTAGAGAAACTTAGGATTGAGTGGGAGCTTTCTTTTGAGATTTAGTTGAGCCATCACATGTTCATGAGAGCTTAACATGTGGAAAATAAAAAGAAAATATTCAAAGCAAAATGCTGGATGCAAGTTTGTGGGCTAGTCGAAAATCCTACCTCTTTTACAAATTCTAAACTAATCCTTCCTGGGTTTAAATAAAATCAGCAGTCGCTTTTATAACAGCTACTCTGTCACCTTTGTCTGTCTCCAGGCACTTGAAATACATCATTAAACAACATCAGAATTAATCCAAGGCCCTTTAGACTGTAGACTGAGCACCTTGGGGCAGGAACCTTGCTTTCTTCATCTTGAATTCCAAGGACTAAGAAAAATCAGAACAACAGAACACACACACACACACCATCTATTTTATAAGCAGGTATGTATGAAATAACTGGTAACCATGAACATAAAACAAATTGTGGCCCTGCAGCCCTGGTGGTTTGATGGATTGTCCTGTGGGCTCCGTAGTAGATGGGAACCTGGGTGTAGGCACGAGGGCTGCTCTGGGATCTTGGACAAGGCCTGCACAGAAAGGCAGTAATGCGTGCCCTGTGGCAGATTGCCTACCATCGCCCATGATATACCGGTGTTGAAATAGCAAGGCTCAGCCCAGACAAATGCCAAGGAAACCAAACCAACGCTTTTATTACTCTCTACAACATTTATAGCCAAGTCCTACTCGATGCCCTTATCCTGGAGGCATTCCGATAGTCATTTTAGTGATTTATTGTCTTTTTCACAACCCAAAACACAAATAAAATATTTTATCACCTTTTGGGTAGACTTGATGTCTTTCTCTTCATTTCATCACTTTCTGGGTCTGTAAAATTCCCCTTACCTTTCAGTTTTTACAACTCCAGGGTAGGGATTCTGTTTTTCTTATTTCTTACGTGAAGGCTTTTTTTATTGTGATATTGTTTTGTGCTGTATCCCCAGTCTAGTTGTTGTTGTTATTTTTTTTTGTTTGTTGTTGTTGTTGTTGTTGTGTGTGTGTGTGTGTGTGTGTGAGGGGCAGTGGATTAGGAAGGGGGGACTCAAGAAAATTCACATTTGCAGTAGCACATGGATCATAGGGAAAGGTTTTGAATAAGAAAAAATATTTTTTCAATGCTGTCTCCCCTGTTTAGAGGGTTGAGAACATTAGAGCCATTGAGGGTGAAGAAGAAGTGGTTGTGCTGTTCTCTACACTGAAGTTTACTCTGTGGTTTCTTTCCCAGGATCTGCAATAAGAACCAGTGGTTTGTGTGAGAACACACAGCATTGTGATTACCCCTCTCCACTCTGAATTGTATGTCTTCACTCCAAGCTCTCTGCTGTACAGCTCACAGGCTCACTTTTCCCCCTACTCGTTGTCCTTTGTGCTTCTTTCTGCCTCATTTTCTATGCCTGTTCACTGTAAGGTGTCAACAGCAGGATACCACATGTGTGGCTTTGTAAGGGTGAAACTATTCCCAGATAGGTGGGTTCAAGTCTGAGCTGATGCAGCATGAGATTGTGTCAAGTTCAGTGGTGCAACCTGAGTGATTTGAGATGTCTGCCTCCTATCCCTGTGGTCCCTCCATGATTAACTCCAATGAAGGACAGAGAATTAAAAGGGGCTTCAAGGTTCTTTCCTTCAAGGATACTCTACTCCACATGCAGAAATCCATCTGACCCATCCCCAATCGTGGTTACTCACCTATCTTGTACTTGATTAATCCCATTGGCAGGGCACTCATTGCTCTCAGGCAGCCCATTCCTTTGTTGGCCATTTAAAAACTTGACCCCAAATAGGTCTTCCTGTAGCTTTTGTGAAGTCATCTTCTGAAGTAACTTTTTCCTCTCCAACTATTTGAAGTTATCAGTTGAAGTATAACTCTCAGTTTCCCCCTTTTTCCACCCCTGTTTTCATTTCTCTGGGCAAACAAATGTAGGTCTCTCAAATCTTATAATTAAGGCAGAGGTTTTAGACCTCTTACCATCCCAGATATATGCCTGTAGGCCTACTAATTGTAAGGGAAAGTCAAATTCCAGAGGTGATCAGACTCACGAAGAGAAATTTGGCTTGATCCAAATGTAATCTAAAGATAAGGCTCAGTTGTGCATTAGATTCTTTAACCAGCAACACTATTTTTATGTAATGTGTGTGTGTGTGTGTGTACATATGAGGACTGTCTGGAAAAAAAAACCCAGCCATCAATGCCTCTATTTTTTAAAGATTTATTTTTATTGGTTTTTGACAGAGAGGCAGACAGAGAGAGACAGAGAGAAGGGGGAGGGCCCAGAGCAGTCTCCATAGTTGACAGTATCAGTTTTTCCATATAGTTTCACTCCACAGGTGGGCACAGGGCTGCGCAGGGCAGGAACTGGGCCGGGAGCCTCCCACATAGATAGGCCCCGGCAAGAACTGAACTGGGGGCACACTCCAGCTCAGTATATGGGTCCACCTGGGCCGGAGCCGGGATTCGATCCCTGGTCTCCGGGGCTGCAAAGCGAGCGCTCAACCCGCTGAGCCATCCCGGCTTCCCCGATGCCTCTATTTTTTATATTACATGGCTGGATACTTTCCAGACAGCCCTCGTATATCCGTATCTATCTTTATGCATATATACACATGATGTGTTTTTAATCACTATAAAATTCATATAAACTAATTTCTGTCCAGCAAGGTTTTGGTTATCCCATACCTGTACCCTTGATAATTTGAACCAAAATACATAGCTTTATACTTAGCACTGTGTTAGTTTCAGCTTGCTACTTTAATCTGCCAAGTCTTTTTTTCAGATCGTGATACTGTTATAAAACATAGTAGTTGTCTTTCCTGGCTTTGCTAGGTTTCATAGGTAATCTTAACTTCATTCAAGTAGTTGATAAAAATGTTAAACAGCATTAATAGAGTTCAGCATCACACTACTAGACAATTGAGGGTTGAAGCTCGTCTATTAAAAAACATTATTTGGTAGCTTATAATTTGTCATTTCCACAGGATAAAAAATTTTATGTATTGCCTTACAAAAATCCAGGTCACATATGAAATTCTACTGACTTAATAGCCTGTTGACCAAGTCACAAAGTAAGGGAGATTTGTTTGGCTATACTCTACTTTAGTTTGCCCATCCTAGACCTTACTAATCACTTCTTTTCTACTTGCTCACACATCAGCTACTTACTAAATCTGTACTTTCATTTATTAAAGTTCAAAGAGATGTTTACTTGTGAATCTTCAGTGTCTAGTACAGTATTCATTATATGGGACATGGTTCCTGCCTTCAAAAAGTTATAGTCTAGTGTAAGAAAGAGATATATGAATTATAATACTATGCTGATAGCATACATTTATGTGTGTGTATTTATATCACTTATATAATGAAGATAGAGTTTTATAAACACAGTATAGTAAATAGCACCTAGTAAAGGTATGTAGAAGAGGGTAGACAACTGGTGGAGAGATCATGGACAAGTGGAATTTGAGTGGGGCCCTGCTGAATAAGGAGTTGATAATTAGATTTAGAAAGGATGGAAGGGTATTCAAAATAGAAATAAAGCCTCCATGGCCAGTCTAGGCCCCTCTGCCTGATATCTTGAGCGCCTGACTCCCAGACCTGTGGCTTGCACTTGGTCATGTTAACTAACTACAGTTGAACCTAGAACAATATGGAGGAGTTAGGGGCAGTGACCCCCTGTGCAGTTGAAAATCTGCATGTAACTTTTGACTACCCCAAAACTAATTAATGATAACTTATCATTGATCAGAAACCTTACCAATAACATAAGCAGTCAATTCACATATATTTTTGTATGTTTTACGTACAATAAAGTAAGCTAGAATAAAGAAAATGTTATATTAAAAAAGTCATAGGAAGAGAAAATATAATTACAGTATTTATTGAAAAAATTTGTGTATAAGTGCATCTGTGATGTTCAAACCCATGTTGTTCAAGGGTCAGCTGTACTGACATTTTTGCTCTTACCTTAACCATTTGACTCACAGACTTCCAAACTGTCTAGTTTTTTACTTTGGTGGGGTGTTCAGGCTAATCAGGTAACTACAGGCAGTTGACAGGACCTGTCTGGTAGCCACCTACATCCTAGCATGACAGCTACCCATAGATTCCCCGGAAGGCAATGGCATTATGACCCTGAAAGATGTCACATGTAGCCATATTGTATGCATACTTGACAAACTTTAAAATCAGGCTAGCTGAATTGTTTGGGAAGCTATGAAGTAGGTCACTCATGAATGCTGTGTTTGCATTTTCTAGAGCATGAAAAATTGTGTCTCAATTATTACATGTGACGAGATGGGAAACCAAATGTACAGTCTGGGTTTTTAGACTGCAGGTGAGACTGACAGCATCAGTAGCTAGAGAAACGGCCCCCAAGCCTGAGAGTTGGACAATTCCATCCATGCCACATGGAGAGGGTAAGTCTGGAAGCCAGCCACAGCAGTTTTCTTCAGATGCATTTCCCACCACCCTCCATTTGGTGGGAAAGGCTTTTATTTTTTCAACTGCTGGACCACTCTTTTCATCATACATGCAGCCAATTGGCCAGGAGAGTTAACTCGCAAAGCTGGCTGGGATTCTGCTTTTAGTGTCCTGGCAGGAAAGAGAGGTTTGTTTTACCTGGGTACCTTAGCTGTTCTTCCATCTGGCCATTTCTTCCTATCTCTTATTCCCCTTCACCTGGTTTCTTTAGGAGCCAGCAGTGTTGCTTTTTATATAGAAAATGGATATAAATGACCAAGGGCAGTGAAACAGGTCATACATTACTTTCTGGCTTAGGGGGTGGACCTTTTGGGAGTCACCAGCAGGAAGTTTTGCTGGGGGATTTGTAAGGGGTTGGGATAGATGGCTGATGCTCTGCGAACAAACCTCACACCTGCCCAGCATTTCCGAATGCCTTCCCTGCAATGAGCGACTGCAGCAGACCTTATACTGAGCCTGTTTGCAGGACTGATAGCGCAGTTCAGCTAAATCTGTACCTCACCCAGACAAGAAAGCTCAGTGTCCACTTCTTATACTGCCTGGTCCCGTCTCCTTCCTCCACACGATTCTATACCACAATGGAAAGTGGGCGGGGGGGGGGGGGGGGAGAACTGAAAGGAAACTAACATTTATTGAGGACTTACTGTAGGTAAGGCATTGTGAAACATAATTTATAGTTAATTTATTTAATTCTCACTGTTTCTTATCATTTACTTGCCACCACAGCCCTGAACTTTAAATTTTCCTGTCCTGATTTATAGATGAGGAAACTAAGACTCTAATAAATTAAGCAACTTAGTCTAACTGGTTCCTAACAGGGATGATCAGAGCTTAAGTTTAGGATCTGAACAACGTTTTCCAGACTCCAATTAAATCCGGGATATACTAGCCCAGCTTGTCCAATCCGCTGTGCACAGGCTGCATGTGGCTCAGGATGGCTTTGAATGCAGCCCAACAAATTTGCATACTTTCTTAAACATGAGTGTTGTTGTTTTTTTAGCTCATCAGCTGTCATTTGTGTTAGTGTATTTTATGTGTGGCCCAAGACAATTCTTCTTCTCATGTGGCCCAGGGAAGCCAAAAGGTTGGAACCCCTGCTAAACCTTGAGAATAACTTGTTTTCCATCGGGGACTAGAAATTTAAATACTCAGGCTGAGAAGCAATTAGGTTGCTAGTACAGCCTTTTTATATAGAATGCAACATGTAAACAGACAATGGTTCATTGTTCTTCCCTTTATTGCCATCCAGTAATGTCAGAGCTTTACTGATATCGTAAAATATTATAGGGACGGCATGTTGTCACCACTGTGATCTAGAGGTCAGTGCAAGGGGAAGCCGGGATGGCTCAGTGGGTTAAGTGCTCACTTTGTAGCACTGGGGACCGAGGATTGAGCCCCGGCCGGTGAGGAACCATATGCTGAACTGGGGAGTTCCCCCAGCTCAGTTCTCTCTGTATCTCTCTCTCCCTCTCTCCCTCTCTGTCAAAAATAAATAAATAAAAATATATTTTTGGGGAAGCCGGGATGGTTCAGTGGGTTAAGCGCTCACTTTGCAGTGCTGGGGACCAGGGATCGAATCCCGGCCCCGGCCCGTGTGGAACCATATGCTGAACTGGGAGCTCCCCCAGTTCAGTTCTCTCTCTGTCTCTGTCTCTGTCTCTGTATCTATCTCTCTCTCTCTGTCAAAAATAAAAAAAAATAAAAAAATAAAAATATGTTAGAGGTCAGTGCAAGATTAACTCAGAAGCAGTTTTCTATCATTTTCCTTTCTCCCACCCCTCCCAAATGAGACTGAAAAAGTGCGACCTGTATGTCCTGTCCACATGAGAAACAACAAAAGTGACTTAAAGCTATGCCCTGTTCATAGAGCGTAGTCTGTCAATGTTGAAGCACTCTGCATTTCCAGCAACTTCAAACACTAGCAGCTAACTCACATTGCTTTTGAAATTTTGTTTTCCTTTAGACCTGAGAAATGTCTTTAATACTTTCCTCCTGGTACTAATACCTTGTGGCCATGATCTTTAAGTCAAACCTCTGTTTTAAGAGGAACAGGTACATTATGTGTTGTTACACAAGTGAAACCAGCAGATTTCATGGTTTTCTGCTTCTGGGTCATAATTCTTAGGTAACAGTAAGAATTCCAAACCTGGTGGTATACATTCTTCTTTTTCTTTACAAATGGTGTATTCCTGTACTTCTAGCTAGTAGGTCTTGTCATAAATCAATCAAAGGCCAGGCTACTCTGCACAGAGCTCACTTTGCACCTCCCCCAGTGGGATGAAAGGCAACCTTTTAGAGCTCGGTGGGATGGAAATTACTTTTCTTATTCAGCTCAAGAATAAATGTGTGCTTCTGTCACTTTTTATTCTTGTCTGACCACTACAGTGGTTAGGAGATTACTTGTTGTTTCTTCATTAGCCACTTTGTAAATAAATACCCAAGTTTGGGAGCGAGGAAAGAAAGTTCTATCTAGACCCAGCGATTTCAGAATCACTGACTAGTGACAGGCTAGAGAGAGCAGTTCATGCTGGGAGGCCTGCTTTCCTTCCCCATAGCAATGCTTACGGGCCATTGTTCCTGAAAAATCGAAAAGGGGGTTTGTGCATCTAGTTACCAGCCTGAGGATCAGAGGGCCTCAATTCCTCCTGGTGAAATTATGGGTCTTCAGTGGGGATTAGAAAGTGCTGCAATTATGCAGATGACTTTCAAAGGCAACATGAGCTATTTTTCCTCTCAAACCAATCTCTGTAACTCTGAACAGCTAGCTGACAGTGCCAATAACTACTGTAAAATCTGGAGCCTTCATGCTGGTGACTTCGTAATTTATAAGATTTTGTATTTCTGATAAGGGTGATTAAAGGGAAAAAAAACCAACAAAAAAACAGAAACAAAAAAAAACACAGACCCTGTTGCTCAGATCAGCACATAGGCGACAGACGTAATTTTTCCCCTTGATTTCTAACTGGGATATATTACTTTTTGCAGTGTTGGTGAGTACTGGAAAGATAATTTTGATTTGTTGTTTTTTAAACCAGGCATTCTGAATATGGAGGAGCTCATCGGTTCATGGGGAGCTGTTGTTAATTCATAATTTACAGTCCCTTTTGGAAATGTCTCTCGCAACTGATGTCACTGTAAGCAAAGTCGCAGTCTTCTAAAATGGTCTTCTTGAAATGGTCATGTGCAGTCCTACCATGGAAAAGCTCATTTTGCACTTTCAGTTTGTATATCATTTGTATTCACTCCAGTTCTAAATTTACAACCAGTAGCATACAGGTTAGGAGCTCTGATAGATTTGATAATTTCCAAAACTGGTAAGAAATCTTTCAACTTCAATTAAAATGGAAACTGCTGTATCTTCAGCAGGTTTCCTACAAAAGTCTATCACTTTTGTTTGTTTTTCTTAACAATAAGACAAGGAAAGGAAGTATTAGAATTGGAAAGTCCCTTTGTAACTGGCAGGCAGAGAGGTGGGTTCTGGTCTGCCTGACTTTTCTCTGGGAAGATTTAATCAGTTTTGCTCTCAAAGAAGAGAAATGCTCTGGCTTTGAGAAAGACATTGTGCTTGTTTGATAAGCACGGTTAAGGTGATGGTGGGCCCTGTGTGAAAAAGTGAGGGGAATACTTTTTTATGATTCGAATACAAAAAGACAGATTTACTAGGGGCTTCTTTTCTGGGCTTTCCCCACCTAAACTTCCTGATTCAGCAGGCAATGCAGGAGCAGGTACAATGTTATATGCTGTTATACAAGTGAAACCAGCAGATTTAAGGATTCTCTCTTTCTGGGTCGTAAGTCTTTGGTAACTGTGAGAATTCCAAACCTGCAGCACTTCCCCAAGGCACACGCATACTTCCCTTAAGGTGATTTCTTTATTTTTTTTAGTGGTGGTAGGGGTGTTTGGGGTGGGGGAGGGAAGGGGTTGTTCTTTTTGGCCTTAGCCTTAGTGTCCAACAGGAGACTGAAGAGAAGGAAAAAAAGAGAGAAGCAAGTGTCGAAATATGAACGAGTCACAGGAAAGTATTACCTGAACCTTTTCTTATCAGAAACAATTTAAGTCTCATGTGCTGGCGGGAGGCTTTACCACTGAAACAAGCTCTGACTGTGTGCCCTCCCGCAGCTCTGAGGCCCAGCCAGGCTGAGTGTGTGTGGCCTGCGTCCCCATGTCCTCATTACAGTGCCTGCTGCCCGTGTGATCTGCTTAGGGATCCAGGACTGGCTGAGCCTGATATAGTAAAGGGTCTGGAGCAAATCCTGCCCTGGGGACGTCAAAGGACCTTAAGTGATTTTCATTTTCTGAGATTTCAGTTGCTCAGATTTCACTCACCCCCTCCCTACTTCGCAGCTTTATTGAGGTAAAATTGATATTAAAAACTTTGACAGAATTATGTTAAAGTGTAAAACCTGATGATTAGATATATGTCGACACTGAGAAATGGTTACCACAATGAAGTTCAATAGCACCTACCTCCTCATTTCCCCCACTCGCCAGCCCTGGCAGCCACCGTTCTACACTCTGGTTCTATGATTTAGACTTTTTAAAATTCCACATATAAGTGAGATTATGCTGTATTTGCCTTTGTCTGGCTTATTTCACTTAGCATAATGTTTTCTAGGTCCATCCATATTGTCATAAATGCCAGAATTTCTTTTTTATGTCTGAATAATGTTCTGCCCATACCAAGATATTATATACCACATTATTTAAATTCATTCATCCATTGATGGACAATTCATCTATTTCTATATCTTGGCTATTGTGAATGATGTTGCTGTGAATATGGGAGTGTAGGTACCTCTTGGAGATAATGATTTCACTTCCTTAAAGTTTATACCCAGAAGTAAGATTGCTGATCATGTATAGGGTAGTTCTATTATTAATTCTTGGAGGAACTTCTATACTTTATTTCATAGTTGCTGCATCAATTTTACATTCCCACCAACAGTGTAAAAGGTTTTCTGTTTCTCCACATCCTCACCAACACTTACCTTTTGTTTTGTTTTAGTTTTGTTGTTGTTTTTGATGACAGACATTCTGAAGGTATGAAATGATATCTCATTGTGGTTTTCATTTGCATTTCCCTGAGTAGTGATGTTGAGCACCTTTTCACGTACTTGTTGACCATTTGTATGTCTTCTTTGGAAAAATGTGTATTGAAGGAGGTCCTTTGATTATTTTTAATCAGATTTTTTTCACTATTGAGTTGTATGACTTCCTTAGATAGTATCTGGCAGAAATAAGATCCCCTTTTTATGAGCTGGTAATCTATACCAAATCTTACATCACAAAATCATAAGCATGTAATTCTGTAACATAACAATATCAGACTCAAACACACTACATGACATTTTAGGTGAAATAATTCAAATTGCTGTCTATCTCACACAAGACAAAGCAAACCTTACGATGTCCTGGCATAACTTCTGCTGGACCCTGTGTATTTTGGAAGTTAAATTTCTTATTAGATACTAAGTTCCAAATATTTTCTCCCATTCCATAGGTTGTCTTTTCATTTTGTTGATTGTTTCTTTGTTCTGTGCAAAAGCTTTTTAGGTTCCCAATTTAGATGAGAATGGTGTGTTCAGCGTGGTATGGCCGTAGACTGTCACTTTCCAATTTACAGAAGTTGAAAATGCCCCTCAAATGGCCTTATGCCCTCTGTGACCTTGAACCAGGCCCTGCACATCTGTCTTGCCTCCTCATCTGTTTGTGTCTGGAATTAGACTAGATCATTGTCTTTTCAGATGATTTAAACTATGGAACCCTTTCCCCAAATGAAATTTTGCAAAATATCTTAATAAAAGCAATTTTATAAAATTAGACCTACTGTCATTTAAATATGGGTGAGTCTCTCATAATACTCCTGGCCCCACTCAAATCTCCTTTATCTGTTGAAACTCCAGCAGGCCTCTGAGGCCACCTTTACTCTACCTGATAACAGGCTGGTGGAGGCAGGACATCGCATTAAACCAAGACTTGAAAATGAAGGTAATATTACCTTTGCCAGTCCTGAATTCTGGAGACAGCATATACATGTTTTAAGTCAGCCAACCTAAAATCGCGTAATCTATCACAAATTTGTATGCACCAATCATCTTTTTCTTTTATATGCCCTGTTCCTTGTAACCAGAATATTTTTAGCTTTGCTGTTTTTCAGTGATGTGCAAATAAATGCAGGTGATGATTTCCCGTCCCCTCCTGGATTTCAGAAAAATGGATTCTTTGCCCTCCACCTCCCACCCCTCCAACCCATACCAATTTTCGTAATCTCTGTGTTGATTACGTCAGTCTCCTTCAAAAACAAGACTCATTGTTTGAAAGACCACAACTCAACTCTGGACTCTGACTCTCTGAAAGTTTTGTGATTGTTTAATTTCTCTGTCAGATCCCATTTTGCAGTTCCTTCTAATATATATCCCATTTCAGTAAGTCATTCTCTCCTCATTCTCTGTTTCCAAGCCTGTGATCATGCTCTTAGCCCATTTCTCTATCTTCCTTTCCCCATGAAGACCCTACATCCTTTATAGCTCATCCTTCAAGTCCTCCACACTTCGTCTTCATTCTCCCCAGATACTTAGCAAGGCCTAGGCAGCATGATGTGGCAGCAAAATTACAGAACAAGGAGACAAAGACAATGCTAGGACTACTATCCTGGAAGTCTGCCACTTATTTGCAAGGTGTCCTTGGCTAAGCCCCTTTACTTTTGTGACTCACAGTTTCCTTATCTGTAAAATGGGGTTAATAATATAGCATCTCCCTTGCCTATCCCACTTGTGTGTGGTTGTAAGAACCAAAAGAAGTATTGTATGTGAAGGTACTCTATCTGATGTAAGCACTCTTCATTTTTCAGGTTTTGCCCTTAAATAATAAGGTACTATTATGAGTTATTATTATCACTTACTGTACCCTGTAGCACTTGTTTTAATTATTGATCGTATTCTGCCCGGTACTAACTATAGTCATTTCATGCATTATATCTAGTCTCACCAGATCTTTGGGTCAGACATTTTTCATTTATTTAAAATATAACTCCAGTAGAACTTCGTATGGTTATCATGGTGCTGACCACAGTGGGTTCTTTCAATGGATTTGTTTACCAGGATTTTGATCTCTGATATTTTCCAAGAACTTACTGTTTTTAGTGTGCAGAAGTAGAGGCCATTTAATTAAGAAGGATACTTGAAATCCTCCCATAGCAAGATTGAAGCTCTAAGGATTTTTAAATAGATATGGAAGACCTTGGGAGCAGGGTAAATAAGTTGAGTGAGATACACTCTTAAACATTAACCCAACGTACCACTCATTGCTAAGACCAGTTGGCAGTCAGTCCATGGTCAGTACGGTCTTTAAAACCCCTGTGGATGCTGACAGTGAACAGGGAAAAAGTTCCAGTGAGTGAGGACGCCACCTGGACAATAGGACCTGCACTGGAATTCACTGAGGAGGCTGCTTCAGTCTGAAATAGCAAAAGAGCTCTTAGCTGGCTTCAGGAGACTACACTTTTTAAAAATTTTTTTTTTAATTTTGTTTTTGACAGAGAGAAAGAGATACAGAGACAGAGACAGAGAAGGGGGAGGGCCCAGAACAGTCTCCATAGTTGCACATCATTGGTTTTTCCACATAGTTTCATTCCACAGGTGGGCACAGGGCTGCACAGGGCAGGAACTGGGCCGGGGTCTCACCCCGGTGAGAACCGAACTGGAGGCACTCCCCAGTTCAGCATATGGGTCCGCACGGGCCTGGGCCAAGATTCTATCCTCGGTCCCCGGGGCTGCAAAGTGAGCACTTAACCCACTGAGCCATCCTGGCTTCCCCAGAGAGTACATATTTTAACAGTTTACATAACTTTGCATCTAGCTTTTTCCTAGTCAAATATGTTCCCGGAAGATAGGTTCTTGTATTAAGTTGTGTCCATTGTAAGAGTGAATACTCTTAGCACTTCAGTATGTGAATGGCAAATACATATTCATGTATGTGAAAATTACTACCTTTTGTATTATGTGGAAATATACCTTTTTTTTTTTTTTTTTTAAGATAACTAGAATGCCTTCAGGGAAATAAGGTGGACATGTTGTGATAACCTCTCATGAGGTGGGCAGGGCATGCTGGGTACCTGTTATTACATTAGAGATTTAATTTGCCGTGGCTAAGCTGGTGATCAGTAAAACTGAATTTTTTCCCCTTTCAAAGCTTGACCCATCTAGTCTATTTTATGCTTCTGGAAGAATTGCATTTTGCTGGAAGGGTGAAATTTCTGAACCAAGAATTGGGGACATGCGAGGCCTGGAGTATGGTGAAAATCCTCAAAGTACCAGGATACCCAGTTCCTAGTTTAGGATATGGAAACAGAGCCTCAACATGATAGCTAATCAGTGCTGCAAATGTAAGCACTCGTCAGTACCCATTAATTTATTCTGGTGATCTCTGTGGAAAGTCTCAGCCAGCATGCTTCTTTTTTTTTTTTTAAAGAAAGAAACCTTTTTCCTAAGATAGTTCCTCTACTTGGCTAAACTAAATGTGTATAGATCTGTTCTTTGCAATTTGCTTATTTCTGGGAGCCTCCCTGCATGGTTTCTGAATAAATACTATGTTTCCCTACGTACAACCAGCTGCAGGAATTACTAGCATTTTTTAAAAAGTAAATGTAGTAAGTAGAGTTAGTAATGCTCCATAATACATTGTCCCTCTAGTACCTGCTACATGTATGCCATTATACTTGGACTGCTTTCATCACTGTATTCAAATCACTTTAGGGCATGGACCATGTCTTAAGTGTTTAGTTCTAGTTTCTCATATAGTACATAGTAGGTGCTCAAGAATGCTTATTAAATGAATATATATGTACATTCCATTTAAAATGTTTATTTGATTAATACTTTCTCAGCTAAGAAAAACCCCAAAAGATAAAGCCGGGTTGATACTACCAAAACATGACACTTTTAATGCAGTGCTCAACATTATTATCCACCAAAGGAAGCCAAGTTCATGGATTGTGTTGTGTGGCCATGTTGCAGCTGCAGAACAATGCCAAGTGTTCTCAGATTTGGGCTGCAGGGCTCCGTGAGCCCAGACCCGAAGGAACTGGTATGACAGCTCTTGCTCACCTCACCTTCACGAGCTACCATTGCCACAGAGTATAGAAAGTTAACTAAAAACCCAAGCAGAAGTGGCAGTAATTTACTATCCAGCCGTCCGTCTAGTAGGCTTCATTAAGGCATTATATTCCTGATGTTCTGGAATTTCCCTTGAAGGACGTCATGATCAAATCAAGCTTGTTAGAATGTTGATTGTTGCTTCTGCTACTGCTATTTTCCTGGTGGAAATTTCTGATTTCGATGGCAGTTTGATACTTTTCTTCTGTACTTCAACCTCTATCTCTTTCTGTTTCTCATGCAGACTTGCAATCTTTCACTGTTTTGAGTTAATGGTGAGAAATCAGATCATTTTTGCTGTTAAATATGTGCTGAGCATTAGCCATGTCTTTTCAGTGTTCTCATTTATTCAGTTTAGTGTGCCATATGCACTCCCCTATGCAAGTATTTTTTCTTCTCATTAAATTCTTTGTCCCATGAAGTGCTTTTAAAAGAAAACCTCACTTTACTTTCACACCTCCTTTCTTCATTCCACAGTATTCAGCAGATATTTGGGTCCTTGCTCTAGACTCTTCCTGCCTTCAGGAGTAGTCTTTTTGAAAGAGGGAGACAGCTCCCTCCCTTTGTACACACAATCTTCTTCCCATTTGAAGAGTCCGATGTCCAGGTCTGAATGGTGCTTTGGGCTTCTGCGCCACTTAAGGATTAAAGGCAAGTTTTTTTCAGTGGGCTGGTTAAAGAAATCTTTGAGGAGGAGAATTGTAAGGGTCTGAAGCTTCAGACTTGAACAATCTCACATTAACCTGGAATCGTTGTAGCAGTGATTGCCATCTGCTGACACACCACCCAGGGACCAGAGGAGTGTTCTAGGCCAACAAGGCCTCCCATGAGCAGGGCTGGGGAAATGTCCCTGATTAGAGCAATTAGAGTGAGTCCCCGAGCCAGTCCATAGTTTGCTTAATAACACTCACTTCGCTGAACAATGGTTTTGGCTTCGGGGGTTCTAGGGGGAAAAAAACAACAAGCATTAGGGAAAGGAAAGGATGCAATTAGAGAGAGAATTCAAATTGATTCTCTTCCCCTGTCTGTTTGGAGTTGGCAAAAAAGAAGCCAAATGATATCAATGACCAGGTGTAAATATGAGGAAGTTGATTTGGAAAATGGGTCTGTTGAGTCTTATTTGGGTGAGAATCTTCAGATCACAAAAGGAAGCAGCTGGTAAATTCTAGAAACCGTTTTGTGTAAGCCCAGAATTTAAATAATGCAGTAAATAGAGTGCAGTGCATATATTTAAGTATTTATATACAGATGGCTGCCATTTCTCAGCCTGCTCTGCCATGGTCCCATGACTTGATATAATTGCTTTTAAATGGTCATATTCTAGATGCTAGAAAGGCATCATTCAGAAGAAGGTGAGAAGCACAGCAACCAAACAAAGAAAATGCAGAAGATAATACTGTAGACAAAATATCTCCATCATAGCAAACTACATTAAGTAGTTTTAAAGGTCGTATACTATAGGGGTTAAGATGGAGGAGTTTGGAATTGGATGAATCTAAATTCTATGCCTGATTTATTAGCTTTGTAGCCTTGGATAAGTTACTTACCCTCTCTTTAAACTTAAATTCTTCATCTGTAAAGTCGGCATAATAATAGTACCCATTTCCTTAAGGTGTTGTGAGTATTAAATGAATCAAGGATGTTAGGTGCGTGGCATCCGTAAGCCCACAATAAATGTTAACTTTAAAAGGAGGTTATTCTGCATCAGGGCACATGGAAGAAATCAT
This sequence comes from Craseonycteris thonglongyai, assembly GCA_004027555.1. Taxonomy (NCBI): domain Eukaryota; kingdom Metazoa; phylum Chordata; class Mammalia; order Chiroptera; family Craseonycteridae; genus Craseonycteris; species Craseonycteris thonglongyai. The sequence goes on along the minus strand of PVKE010025907.1, from coordinate 825 downwards.
TATCAACTCATTGGAAAGTCAGATCTCCAAGAGCAGAAACTTTGTTTTAGGGACTGAAGCTACGGCAGTGAACAAAACGGTGCCTGGCACATAGTAGGCACTCCATAAATATTGACAGCATAACTGAATGAATGTGTTCAGTCCATTTAGAGTGTATGCATTGGACTACTTTATGAAGTAAATTAAAATGTGCATTTTAAATGAAGAAAGTATAAAGGAAGACATACTGGGTGAAAATATTGACAATGGCAAAGGTATATTTTTCAAATGAATAGCCAGGAAAATGTTTGTCCTCTTATTTCCCATTAGGGACACAGAGTTTGATCCCATTAAGATGAAATGATTTGGGGGAGCATTTTTGTAGCATTCTGAATGGCATCTTCCTGGGTGCAACATCCCCATTTTCTTTGCTCTCCTGATTGCATAGTGTTATGAAGAGACCCTGCAGGAGAGAGACAGGCATACATTTAAACGACTTGAGATCATCATGCTAAGCAAAATAAGTGAAACAGAAAAAAAAATCAAGAACTGTATGACTGCAATCATATGTGGGATAGAAAATTTAAAGCAACGAAGAAACAAAACCTCATGGGCAGTTAGTGGTTACCTGAGGGTAAAGGGGGAGGTGGGTTGGGATTAGGGAGTGGGATTCAAATACATGTATATCGTGATGGAAGAACTGACTCTGGGTGGTGAGCACACAGTGCAACACATAAGATGATGCATTATAGAATTGTACACCTGAAACCTATGTAATTTTACTAGTGTCACTCCAATAACCTTAACAAAAATAATTTAGAAAAGAAAAACAATTAACCATTAAAG
>PVKE010025906.1:0-22691 GCA_004027555.1 Craseonycteris thonglongyai | reverse complement strand
TTGAAAGCATACTGGCGCAGTTACGACATTGCCTCATGTTTGTCTAATATTCAGCAAGCATTAAAGGACATGAAGAGTGAGACCATAGAATCTAGCTGGAAGAAATTATGGCCGAACGTGGTGCACGACTATCCAGGCTTCACTCCTGAAGAAGTTCATCACTCAGCAGTGGAGAAGGCGGTGAGGCTGGCTCACATCAGAAGGAATGAAGGATTTGTCAACATGACGGAAGAAGACATCAGTGCCCTTATCAATTGCCACTCGGACCCACTGACCAATGAAGACCTCCTTGAGATGACAAAGTCTGCAAGTGAGGAAGAAAACGAAGAGGAAGACGAAGAAGAAACTGAAAAGCGTGGCCTTGCCCTGGAGAATCTGCAACAATTGTGCAACATGGCAAGAGCGATGCAACAATTTGCATAAGACATGGACGACAATATGGTTCGAGCTGTCGAGTTCAGCCATCGTGTTGACGGGGTTATGTCCTTGTACAGGGGAATTTTGAAGGAAAAGAAAAAACAAAGACAACGACTACCCATCACCCTGTTTCTCTCCAAGGTAAAGCTCCCGGCTCTCCCGTCAGCGCCTCCAGCAGAAGAGTCTCCGAGGGAGCCTAAAGCTTCTACGAGTCACGTGAGAGCCTCTCCTCCGCCACCAACACCAGACTCTTCGCCTCTCTCAGAAAGCAATGTTGATTCATGTTTATTACTGTATAAGGTTTTGTCATTAACCTTATTAATGAGCACTGACACGTTTAAGTAAATACGTATACTGTTGTAATTTTTGTCTTAAATGAGTAAAGTATGAATACTGTTTCCATATTTAAAACATTCTTGTACCCGCATACACGAAAATTCCTAGGGGCAAATCCTACTTCGCGGTTTTTCAGCTTTCGCGGAAGGTTCTGGTCCCCATTAACCGCAAAAAAACGAGGGATCACTGTACTGTTTGCTGCCCCTGTTGTTGAAGGTGAACTTGAGCCAGAGTCCTGGAGCACCTGACACCCCCTTCATCGGTCCCTCTTGTAACTCAGCGGGCTCTGAGCTGCACTTCCTTCTCCTTTGGGCAGTGCTTAAGCCCTGGGGCTTCGGCACCAGGCCAGCTTGGGCTCCCCCCTGGCTCTGTAGCCATGGAAAGTGTTGTGTGTTGAATTGTGCTCCCCACTGCCCCCCGCAAACATGCTGAAGCCTTAACCCTCAGTACCTCAGAATGGGACCTAACCTGGCCATAGGGTCATGGCAGGTGCAGATGGCTAAGGTGAGGTCTGACTGGGGTAGGGTGAGCCCACATCTAGTACGATGGTGTCTTTGTAAGAATAACCAGGCGGAGAGAGAGAGACTGAGACTCCGTGTGAAGGTGGAGGAGAGAATGGAGATCGGATGCATCCACAAGCCAAGGGGCATCAAGGGCTGTGGGCCGTGGGCAGCAGCTAGGAGGGAAGCGGGCAAGCTTCTCCATCACAGCCCCCAGGAGGAGCCAGCCCTGCACACACCTTGGTAGCGGACTTCTGGCCTCCTGAGCTGAGAGGGAATAAGTGTGTGTTGGAAGCCCCCCGGTTGGTGGTGCTTTGTCCCGGCAGCTCTAGGAAAAGAACGTCTAGGAAGTCACTTGAGGTTTCTGAGTGCCAGTGCCACAGCCTACATCATGTGGCTTTTTTATTTTTGATGGCAGTTCCGTGAGAAGCAGCTTCCTCTTCCTTGTTCCAGTCTGGAAGAGCAAGGCCGATGGCGCTGACCTGCTCGCCCTCTCTGTTTCTCCCTTTAGCTGAGTGAGGAGTTGGAGCAGGTGGTCGAGAACTCAGAGCAGGTGGACGAGCGGGAAAAGGAGCTGGTCAGAGCCCAGGGTTCGGGAGCCTTACCCGGTAAGTGGGCTTGGTGCTGGGGATGGGGGATGAGTGGGAGAACCGGGGCACCGTTGCTGCAGCTGGGTACCTGTGCGACAGGAGGGCGCCTCCCTTACCTTCGCCCTGGTGTCAGGTCTCAGGCATTGCCCCAGTTTTAAAGCTCTACATATTTAACCAGCCTTAGGACGGGCGGTGTGGCCAGGCCGGTCTCTGCCTTTTCTGGACGCTGGGTTGAGCCAGTTCCTGGGGCCAGGTCGTTGGATACAGTAACCAGGGCTTTGGGTCTCTGCTCTTGGGCTAGTTCTTCCCTAGGAAGCTGGTAGCAGTTGAGCCTCTGCTATCTGAGCCTCTTCCCAGAGCCTTCTGGAAGGATATCTAATGGGCACTGCCACTGGGACGTCAGGCCTCTCAGGGTAGTCGCCCAGCTGGGTGAGCAGGGTCCCATCCGTCAGGTGGCATTGTAGGGACCCGTGCAGTAGCTTCTGATGCTGTTGTCCACTTCTTCCTCTTGCATCCACATAGCTTCCATCACGGAATCCTTCTCAGATCAGCCTCCTTTGCCGTCTCATCCTCCAGCTCTTAGGTGTTAAATGTTTGTCCCAGCCACCCACACACCCCCGCCCCTCACCCCTGCTTCAGTCACTGCTTGTTCACATGTAGCTGCCATGTGTGTGTCTCTGGGCCAGAGATTTCCTATAAACTCCAGACCTCCATATCCTGTGTCCCCGAATGCCCCGGTGAGATCTCTGCATGGACGGGCCAAAGGTCCAAAACCGACCCCACTGCCAGCTCAGGCCTCTGCCAGGGTTTCTGGGAATAGCACCGCCGCCCACCCAGGTGAACTTGGGAGTCATTCTTTTTTCCTTCCCTTCTTCCTTCACCTCGTTCTCTGACCCTCAGCTCTGCTGGCCTTCTAGTTTTAGGGCCTCAGTCCCTCCCACCATAGGAAGGAATTCTTCTGCCTGGGATTCTCTTCCCTCCATCGCTTAGTAAACACCCAACCATGCTTCAGCTCACTGCTTTTTCCCTACAACCCCTTCTGTCACCTCCTGGATAGATCACTTCTCACTCTGTGACAGTCACAGGCGGCCCGCCTGGGCGGACCTCTCCCTTGGAGCCTTTGCTGATGGAATGGTGCGTTTGTTTGCTGTCTGATCAATGTCTGTGTCTCCTATTAGACTGTGAGCTCCATGGAGGTAGAGACCAGGCTGCTGGGCTCACCCCCTTAGTCCTGGTCGTGCAGTAAAGAGTGTTGAATGAATGAACGAGTAAATGGGGCCCCAGCTAAACCCTAGTTTCTTGGGTGGACTCGGGAAGGTGGGATTCTGCTCCTCCTGATTCCTGCGTTTGTGGGGGAGGGAACAGGATAGGACATCCTGTGATAGTGCCCAATCCTTAGAGAAGGCTTTGTGGACATGAGGCTGGAAAGGCATCTGACTGCGTCCGCAGGGCCAGGGTCTGTTGTACCCACTGCCCCCTGTGTAACACCCTGTGAGGCTACAAGTGAGGTTCACCCTCGTTGTTACAGATGACGACCTGAGGCTCAGGGAGGTTGAGTAAAAGAGTGGGGAGATCATATGGCTGCTAAACAGACTGGATCAAGTACACTGTGACCACAAATTCTCAGTGGTTTTTAAAAAATATTTGTAAAGTATTTTAAAATGCTGTAAGCATCCTTTTATTAAAGCCCAGTGTATAAAAAGTAGTGGCATGATTACGCCTACTCTGCCTCTAGACACTGCCTCTGAGTTCTAAGGTCCCAGGGACCTTGTATATTGGTTTCTGTGACAAATGACCACAAACTTAGTGGCTTAAAACAACACACATTTATTATCTTACTGTTCTGGAAGCCAGAAGTCCAGAGTGGATCTCACTGGGTTACAATTAAGGGGCTGGCAGGCCTGAATTCTGAGGCTGGGGGAGGGGCTGTTTGTGTTAGTGCCTGCCTAGCTTCTGGAGGCTGCCCGGATTCTTTGGCTCATGGTCCTTCTTCCATCTTTAAACTGAGAGTGGCTGGTCCAGTCTCTCTCACATCTCATCATTTTGATATGACTTCAGTCTCCTCCACATTCCAAGAGCCCTTGTGATTACATTGGGCCCACCCAGATAATCCAAGATACTCCCCCGGTTTAAGGTCAGGTGATTAGCAGCCTTCATGTCTCTTTGCCTGTTAACTTGACAGTTACAGCTTCCAAGGATTGGACGGGACGTTTGCGGTGGGCTGCTTTTGCCCACTTGCCCACACTGGCCTCTCGCCCCCAATTAGGAGAGGATAGATGGAGGCAGCAGGAAGAAGGGGAAGGGCAGATTTGGAAAGATGAGATTCCCTTTTAGAGCTAAATATACAAATGACGGATAAGCACATGAAAAGATGCTCTACACCATTAGTCATCAAGGAAATGCATATCTAAACCACAACGAGATACCACTTCATACCTACTAAGGTGGCTGCAATCAATGGTGAGGATGCCAAGAAATTAGAACCCCCAAACATCACTGGTGGGAATGCAAGATGGGCAGCCGCTGTGCAAAGCAATCGGGCAGATCCTCAAAAGGTTAAATATAGAGTTATCCTAGGACCCCAGCAGTTCCTAGCTAGTCTATACCCAGGAGAGATGAAAAGTTACATCCACACAAAAACTGGTACATGTATGTTCATAGCAGCCTTATTCTTAAAGATTTATTTTTATTGATTTTTGACAGAGATTAACAGAGACAGAGAGAGAGAGAGAGAAGGGGGAGGGCCCAGAGCAGTCTCCACAGTTGACATTAGTTTTCCATATAGTTTCACTCCACAGGCGGGCGCGGGGCTGCACAGGGCAGGAACTGGGCCAGGGAACCTCCCACATAGGTCCCGGCAAGAAATGAACAGCCTTATTCTTAATAGCCAAACCATTGGAACAACCCAGATGCCCGTCAACTGATGAATGGATAAATAAAATGGCATAGTAATATAGTGGATTATGGAAATAAAAAAAAAGGAATTAAGAATTGAGGGGAGGGGAAGCCAGGATGGCTCAGTGGGTTAAGCGCTCACTTTGCAGCTCTGGGGACCGAGGATCGAGTCCCAGCCCCGGCCCCTGCCCGTGCGGACCCATATGCTGAACTGGGGAGTGCCCCCAGTTCAGTTCTCTCTCTGTCTCTGTATCTCTCTCTCTCTCTCTCTCTCAAAAACAATAAAAATAAAATAAAATAAATTTTAAAAAAAGAATTGAGGGGAAGCCAGAATGGCTCAGTGAGTTAAGCGCTCACTTTGCAGCGCCGGGGACTGAGGATCGAATCCCGGCCCCGGCCCATGCGGAACCATATGCTGAACTGGGAGCTCCCCCAGTTCAGTTCTCTCTCTGTCTCTCTGTCTCTCTGTCTCTCTCTCTCTCTCAAAAATAAATAAATGATAATATATTAAAAAAAAAAATTGATGTATGCTACAACATGGATAAGTCTTGACAACATGTTAAATGAAAGAAGTCAGACCCAAAGGCCACATGTTATGATTCTATTTATGTGAAATTTCCAGAGTGATATATTAACAAAGACAGAAAGTAGATTATTGGTTGCCAGGGACTAAGGGGAAGGAAGTAGTGACTATTAATGGGTAGGAATTTCTTTTTCTTTTTCTTTTTTTTTTTAAATTTATTGTTTGAGAGAAGATGAGAGAGACAAAGAAGGGAGGAGGGCCCACCGCTCTCTCCATAGTTGTACATCATTAGTTGTGACATGGTTTCATTCCACACAGACGGATGTGGGGCCACTCGGGGCGGGAACTGAACCAGGGACCCTCCCGCATGGGAGGCAAGAACTTTCACTGCTGAGCTATCTTGGTGGTTACCAAGCCAATCACCGTTTACTTGATTTTCTGTCTAGACAATCTATTCATTGATGATAATGGGGTGTTAGGCCTCTACTATGACTGTATTACTGTCAATATCTGCATGTCCTTCAGTACTTGCTTTATGTATTAAGATGCTCCTGGTTGCTTGAGTTTGAACATATTTTAAAATCACTACAATTTTTACTCACCCCTCCATGCTTGTTTTTGTCATTATTTTTTACTTCTTTTGTGTGTTTGTGTTTATACCTTAATTTTTGTTGTAATTACATATGATCTTCCCACTTTGGTCTTTTAACCTTTGTACTAGCTTTATAGATGGCTAATTTACTGCTTTTACTAAGTTTGCCTTTGTCACTGAGAATTTTTTTCTTATATTTTATTTGTGTTTTGTTTTTTTTTATCTTAAAGAAAAGTTGCTTTAGCATTTCTTATAATACTGGTTTAATGTAAAACAGGTTTAGTGTTCGTGAACTCCTTTAGCTTTTGCTTGTCTAGCTGGGAAACTGTCTCTCTCTTGATTCTAAGTGCTAGCATTACTGGGTAGAGGAATCTTTGTTGTAGCCTTTGCCTTTTATCACTTGAGCATTTCTTGCTGATCCCTTCTGGCTTACAAAGTTTCTGTTGAGAAATCAGCTGACAGTCTTATGGGAGCTCCTTTGTACTGACTGCTTTTTTCTTGTTACTTTTAAGATCCTCTCTTTGTCTTTAACCTTTGGCATTTTAATTATGATGTTGTTCCTATGGATACTCTTTGGGTTTATCTTGTTTGGGACTCGCTGCACTTCCTGAACTTGCATCTGTTTCCTTCAACAGGTTAGGGAAGTTTTCAGTCATTGTTTCTCAATCCTTTTCTGCCTTCTACTGGTACCCCTATGATGTGAGTGGCTTGAATTTGTCCCAGAGGTCCATTAAATTATCCTCATTTCAAAAATGCTTTTTTTATTTTTACCGATCTGATTGGGTATTTTCTGCTACTTACCTTCCACGTCACTGAATCAGTACTTTACTTCATCCAATCTTCTATTGAGTTCCCCGAAAGTGTTCATTTCAGTTGTTGTATCATTCATTACCGACTGGTTCTCCTTTTTGTTTTCTATCTCTTTGTTGAGGTTCTCACTGAGTTCATCTGTTCTTCCCCTACATTCATTGAGCGTCTTTATTATTAGTGTTTTGAACTCTGTATCTGGTAGATTGCTCATTTTGTTTAGTTCTTTTTCTGGAGTTTTGTCCTGTTCTTTCATGTGGAATATGTTTGTTTCCTCATTTTGGCTGCTTGTGCTGGGCCTGGGGCCCCTTAACAGGGGTTATAAAGCATGCTGAGGCCAGCTCCTGCTTGTTTGGGGGTTTGTGGACCTTTGAGACATTTTGAGAGACTCTGTGGTGCAAGCTGAGGTAGGTCCCTTGTGTGCGGAGCAGCTGCTGGAAAAGGCTTGGGCCAGGGTCTCCAGGAATCGGCAGGGCGGGGCGATCGGTATTAGCCAGAGTAGTGGAGAGCACAGGTCTGGCACTCTGTGTGGTGGGAGCGCTCAACAAAGGATCAGTACTGACCCTGGAGAGAGCGGCCCTGACCCCTGCCCCTCCAGGCCTCACCCTGAAGCTAGTCAGCCGAGTCCCTCCTCGCGTGTCCCTGGCGCTTTTAGAGCCGCGGTCCCTGTACTGGAGCACAGATGTGTGAGTTTCTGAGCAAGTGGCTCTTTGCGAGGCCGCTTGAGAGGTGTGCCCAGGCCTCCAGCATCCTACTTTCTCACTCAGACACAGTCCCTCTGGTTTTCACAGCCAGGTGTTACGGGTACCCCTCTTCCCGGCACTGCTGATCTGGACTTCCGAGCTGAGGGGTCCTCCTCAGGTGGACCCCTGTAGCTGAGCTGTCCCTCCTGACTCTTAATGACCACCCTGTGGATGTGGGATCTGTCCGTCTGCCTCTCCTACCGGTCCCAACATGGCTTCTCTTTTCCTTAGTTATAGGACTTCCGTTCAGCTAGTCTTCAGGTGGTTCTCAGGGACGGTTGTTCTGTAATCTAGTTGTGATTTTGATGTGGTGGTGAGTTGGGACCCAGCTGTGGGAGAACAGCGCTCGCGCCAGGCCTAGGCAGTGGCGAATGGCGGGGGGACTCCAGGGTAGAGGGCAGGAACAGAAGGTCGTGTAGTACGGCTGGAGCCGGGGGCGTGGGGAGGAGAGTAGGAGGGGAAAGCCAGGTTGGTCCCTCTAGAGAGGTGACTCCTTCAAGGCAGTAACCGAGTCTCCTTCAGTGCAGGGCCCCCTTCCTGGCAGAGGAGGTGCGTGGTGAATGGTGACAGGGGCCGTGTGTTACTATCTGTGGTTGGGGGCGGAGGGGGGAGGTTTGCGTGTGCGATGGAAGGGCCTGGAGGTGGCTGACCTCCCGCACCTGCCCCTGTGCTCTGGGTCACCTGTGTGTGCCTGCCCTTCAGCCCTAGACAGCGAGTCCGCCTCCAGCAGCATCCGTGTCAGCAAGGCCTGCCTGAAGAACGTGTTCTCGGTGCTGCTCATTCTCATCTACCTGCTGCTGATGGCCGTGGCCGTCTTCCTGGTCTACCAGACCATCATGGACTTCCGTGAGAAACTCAAGCACCCCGTCATGTCGGTGTCTTACAAGGAGGTGGATCGCTACGACGCCCCAGGTAGAGCGCGTCTGGGCCACAGGTCTGGGGCCTCGCTGGCAAATACTCCTTGAGTTGCCACTGCCTTCCCAGCGCCGTGCCCAGCCCAGCGGGCACCGTGGAGGAGTCTGGGTGCGCAGTACACACCCAGGGAGCTGCCCGGGCACCCCGTAGAGAGGGTCCTGTGCTGAGGAGAGAGGTGGTCCCTGCACAGCTGGGTGGGCAAGGAGCCCTTGGCACCGCAGTAGGACGTGAGCCGGGCTTTGATGGATGGGCAGAGGGTGTTCTGGGAGGAGCAGGCGCAGGGGCGAGACTGAGTGTGGGGAGGCTGAAGGTTTCCCTGCAGAGGTTGGGTCCATCCCGGCTGGAGCAGAGGCCAGTGAGGAGAAGTGGGAGTTGGGGAGCAGGGGCCAGGCCATCAGAGCGGGGTGGGGTGCTGCCTGGGGAGGGGCCCCCAGATCACACCATCCATGCGCATTCTGTCCGAGTGGGGAGTTCAGGCCTCGAGTGGGGTGTCGTCTGCTCCAGGGCCGGGGTGGGGGGTGTGGTCATGGATGGGGAGGCGTGAGGTTGGTGGGCTCAGCTCTGCCAGCATATGGTCTCGCCCCGATGCCAGCCTCAGGTGCCCCCTGCCAGGAGCTGCTTGGCAGGTGTACTGGCCATGGTTCCTTGGTCCCCCTTTGCCTTCCTGTGTTTGTGCCTCTTTGTGTGTGTCTGCTTTGGTCTCTCTGTCTCTGGTGGTTACTCTCTTCTGGTTCCTCCGTGTCGCTGAGCTCTGCCTGGTCTGGTGCCGCTCTTGGTGTTTCTGGAGTCGTGGCCGCCAGTAGAACCATGACTGAGGAGGGGCTGTTGAGGGGTGACCTGCACACTTGGAGTTCCGGCTACAGAAGAGAGACGTAGGAGATCTGGGGAGCCCCCCACAGCCAAGGGCCTCCCAGGGAATCTCCAGGGATCAGCCCCATCTTGGAGGCCGCTCGGCGTGTGCACACGGGGTTCTATACTGGCGAGGGAGGGGCTCACTGCCGAGGGCTGTGTCCTCCATGAGAGCCGGGCTTTCTGAGGGCCGGGGTGTGGCCCCCACCCTCTGTACCCTTTTCTCCTCCCTCCTGTGCTGTCAGCCAGGGACTCCTGAACGTAGGTGGTTGGTGGATGTAAAAACACGTATACATGATTCTAGGGGTGAGGTCAGGGATGCAACTTCCGACGTTCACTTTTCCTTCTGTGCCCCCCAGGCATTGCCCTGTACCCCGGCCAGGCCCAGTTGCTCAGCTGTAAGCACCACTACGAGGTCATTCCCCCGCTGAGGAGCCCTGGGCAGCCCGGGGACGTGAACTGCACCACCGAGAGGATCAACTACACGGACCCGTTCTCCAGCCAGACCCTGGTGCGTCGTCCCCGGGCCTGGGCCGCCTGCCCCGCGGGGCCTGTCATCTTGCTGCTGGTGTCCTCTGCCTGGGGGGCTCCCCAGGGACCATGAGGCTGTCCCACATGGGGTCGTGGCCGGCTCGCCTGCACTTGAGACCCTCAGGGATGCCCATCAGAGCCCTGTCCCTGATGGAAGGGGCAGGGCTGCAGGTGGGGTGCAGGGAAGTGGGCCCCACAGCTGACTGCTCGGAGAGGCGCCAGGCTGCTTTCTGAAAGCACAGATTCCCAGGTTCCATGTGGGGCCACCTGAACTCCAGGGGACGGGCTCGAGAATCCACGTGGTGAGCTACGTACGCCAAGTACACGGAAGGAGCACTGGTCTGGGGGCTGGAGCTCGGCCCTGCTCCCCTGTGCAGACCCTGCGCAGCTCAGCGGGCCCGGACAGGGCTGTGCGGCCGGCGAGCGTTGTGGGTTTTCCCTTTCCCCTTCTGTCCCCTCATCCTCGTTTCGGAAAGGATTGAACGGGGCTGAGCAGGGCTTCCCGGATCCGAGAGCGAAGGGGGAGGCTTTCTGGGCAGCAGAGCTCTGCACTAGGACCTGCAGGGACGGAGCAGCATGTGGTGTTTGTGCCTCTGGGTTTCCTGGAGGATCAGGTGCCCCTGGGAGAGCAGTGGGAGGTGGCGCTGTGGACAGACACTCCAGGGAGAAGGGCCGCGTCGTGCCGCCGAGCGGGATGGCAGGGAGCTGTGAGCGGGACTTTAGATGAGTTGTGTAAATAATTTGTTCTAGGCTTCCTCCTCAAATCCTGCTGGCACGATTCTCATTCCGGCCGAAAATAGAATAAAATAGCAGCAGGTATGCAAACCCAGAAAGGCTCCCATCCATTGACCAGAAACTTTGAGCAACTGGTATGAAATGTCGATTGCAAATCGGGTCAGATCAATGGAGCAAACACATCAGAGAAAGCCCCAAATACCCGAAGACAGCAGCAGGCAGGACTTCTGTAGAAATGAGGGCTTTCAACTCCCAGCTCCATGTTGGCCAGCAGGGCTGACCCGAGGGCACTTGCCAGGGTAATGATTAGGGATGCCTGGTGGCTGGGTCTCTGTGCCCTTTGCCCTCCCATGGCAGGCAGAGCTGCTGGGGTTGGTGTTTGCTCCTGGGCAAAAGGCCCTGGGGCCGTTCTCTGTGGGTGGGGCCTGAGGTGTCCTGTGGGCGGGGCCTGATGTGGCTCAGAAGGAGCACTGGGGTTAGAGACCTGTGTGTCCCCCGCTGGGCTCTGGCCTTGTCCACCAGGAGGGTCTGCCTTGGCCCTCTGTGGCCACGTCGGGAGTGGGCATGTTTGAGGGGCATCATGAACATGCCCCCCTTGTCACAGAGCTTGGGGCACCCACGTGCTGCTGCAGAGGCTCTGGGCTGGACAGGCTTGAACTTGGCAGTGGCTTGTCACCCTCTGGCCCCCCCAGCCCACCCCTTCGTTTGCAGGGAGACAGCTTCAAACACGTGCTGGCTTCTGGCTGTTTGTGCTGTCGAGTCCATGAGAAAGTGACCCAGCCACAGGTCTCATCTGGTCCAACTTTGTCAGCGTGCGATTCTCATTTTCCCCTCCCTCCCTCAGCTTACTCTAGTTAATGCTCACCAAATGCTTTGCTCTGGCGCCGTTAGGGCCAAACTAGCTTTTCATTCTGCAGGACCTGTGGGCGTTTCCCCTTGCAAGCCGTATTTCCAGTGCCCATACCCCTATGTTAAACTGATGCATCCTCTCTAGGTGGTTGTTACCTTCAGTTCCAGGAAATTATGTAGTGGTCGGAGGACAGGCTAAGCTACTGAGCAGAAACAGACACCCCAGACGAATGCAGTGGCCGAGACGAGAAAGAAGTTCGCTTCTTGCTCGGGGGCCAGTCTGGGTGTGCTGTTGTTGCCTCAGGGTGGTCAGCGATGGTGTCTGTCATTGTGCAGTCCCCCGGGCAGGGTCCTGGTCCTCATGGTCAGCACCGGCTCGCCAGTACATGTGCACACGCCCACGACCGCTCCCGGGAGGTGAGAAGCGGCTGGCAGCCTGTCAATTCCCCTTGCTGGGATGTGCCACTGACTTGCATGAGTCACTTTGAGCACATTCCAGGAACTTCATCACGTGACCATGTCTGAGGGTCCCGCTGGGCCGCTGGATTCTGCTAACGTCTGGGATTGGGGAAGCGGTTCTAGCTCTGCAGGAGGAAGTAGGTGAAGGGAACGGAGGGCAGTTAGCATTCTCTGCTGCCACGTGAAATGTCACAGAAAGGTTGAGAATCAACAGATGGACAGAGATCTCGTGGGAAAATGCAACAATAACCAGAAGTGGAGTGGTGATATTAACATGTCAGTCAGAAAGGAGTTCCAAGTGCAAAGGATGTTTAATATGGAGCAGAGGTTCACCTCCACTGTTGTACGCTAAGATTTAAGTCATAAATCTTTCTATGCAAAGCAGTATACCAGTTGTATACTTTGGGAAAAACCTGTTAGAAATAAAACCATCACCGTAAGGTGTGACCACCACCTCAGAAATTCACAGGTCAGATAGACCAAAAGTAGGAAGGGTGACAATTGAATAGCACAGTAAATTTAGAGAGGGAGGGAGGGGGAGAGGGAGAAAGAGAGAGAGAGACACACACACACACACACACACATACACACACTTAGATCTTTTCAAATACCTGTGGACCATTTATAAAAGTGGACAAAGTAAAGTTATTTTTTCCTGAGCTCTCGGTCTAGTATCACCAGTTAAAAGTCCCAGTTGGTGTTCTCACGGACTGTAAGCTAGTTTTAAAGGACACTTAGAAGAGGACATGTACAAAAATGACCCCACCAGGTTTGGGGATGGGAGGAGTCGATGTCAGAATGGGCTAAACCCACAGCCATCAAACACGTGTCTCCATTGTTTGGGAAGTGGGAGTTAGAGCCCTATTTCATTCCATATGCAGAACCCTACCTACCGTATTTTTCACTCCATAAGATGCACTTTTCCCCCCCAAAAAAGTGGAGGGAAAAGTGTGTGCATCTTATGGAGCGAATACTGCAAAAAAAGAGTGCCCATTGGGGACCTTAATGATGCCGTGGGGAAGCCTGCAGCCAGATCAGAAAGCAGGGACTGCATGGAAGGAGAGCGGGTCCAGGCAGGAAACTTGTGTCTTATGAGCGAAAAATACGGTAAGTTAAAAAAGGTAGAAAAAGTTGCTATAAAGACATGTAGGAAAATGTTGATTATAATTTAATTTTGGGTTTCCTTACCAAGCAAAACCTAGAGGTCATTAAAAAAGCAACGCACAGATTTCACTACATCAAATTGAGAGCTTCATAAAACAAGCGACAGTAGAAACAAGTTAACGAAAAGTGACCGACTGTGAGAAGCAAGTTAACGTCCTGTCTCAGTGAAGAGCGCACTTAACAGCACAGCCAGCCAATGAGAGGAGCAGCCAGCATGGCTCCCTGGGGTGTGGCCGGTGTCACCTTGGCCGCTTGGGGTGAGGGGGCACTGTGGGCTTTGGGGTCCCTGCCTCCAGGGTCTGTGTGCCTGGGGCCAGGGGCACCCATGCCGCTCCCACAGCTGAGATGCTGGCATCCATGTCTCTGCAGAAATCTGCCCTGATCGTGCGGGGGCCCCAGGACGTGAAGAAGCGGGAGCTGGTCTTCCTGCAGTTCCGCCTGAATGAGAGCAGTGAGGACTTCAGTGCCATCGACTACCTGCTCTTCTCTTCTTTCCAGGACTTCCTGCACAGGTGGCCCGTCAGAGCCCCCAGCGGGCTTGTCTGCGCTCCTTCCAGCCTCGCTCGTCTGTCCCTAGGTGGGGCCTGGGGTGGACGCAGGGCTGCTGAAGTCAGAGTTCCTGAGGAGCAGGTGGGAGATGACGGGGTGAAGGGAGGTGGCAGCCTCCCAGGGGGGCTTCAGGGATCAGGCTGCCTTGAGGTGGGGACCACCACTCCCCCTCCATTTGGAAACCAAGAAACAGAGCTTGGAGTGGAGGTGGGGTTGGGGGGTGAGGCCAGCAAAGAACCAGCCGAGGTTGGGGCTGCAGCTTGCGTGTGGCCGTGTGTGAGTCCTGCTTCAGCCTGAGGAGGTCGGACCTTCCCTCTGTCCGCCCAGCCCCAACAGGGTGGGCTTCATGCAGGCCTGTGAGAGCGCCTACTCCAGCTGGAAGTTTTCTGGGGGCTTCCGCACCTGGGTCAAGATGTCCCTGGTGGAGACCAAGGAGGAAGACGGGAGGGAAGCAGTGGAGTTCCGGCAGGAGGTAGGTGCGCGGGGCCTGCTTGCTGCTGGTGGAGCTGCCCTTGAGCCTGGGGTGGAGGAAGCTCGTGGGCGATGGGCAGTCAGGGTGATGGGAATGGCTGCAGGGCGGGAGCTCATGGGCCCTGTGGCCCGTGCACATGGCAGCCCCGTGGAGCACATGGGAGTTGGGGGGCTGCCGGCTAGGGGGCATCGTGCCCAGCACCACCGCACCAGACAATAGAGCCCTGTTCTTTTAGGTCTTTGCATGAGAGTTCAGACACAGTGGCCTCTTAAATGTCTGGGCATGATGACCCATTGGGACCCTGGAGTGAAAGACTCGCTTTCTTTTTTTGTGCTCATTTTTAAAACTCATTCTCTTCTTGTTTTTGAATGTGTTACAATGCATGCAACATCAGAACAGTAATAGTAACGTTATATCACTTCCAGACTTACAAATACGTTGGGTGCCTCTGCTCAGAATGTTTTGCTAATGAGACATTTGATCCAAGAGCTTTCAGCCCAGGGTCCTGGAGCCAGGAGTCTCTAGCTGCCATCCTAGTGAGACAGGGGGCCTTGGAGAAAGGCATGTCCGTGAGGGTGAAAGGCTGTGTCAGTCACCAACCAAAGCGAGGCCACACCCCTGCTGCTGTGGCTTCCACCGGGAGTGACTCTGCCTCCTGTTGAATCCCCAGCTATGTCCATGGTCAGTGGCTGGGGACCTGAGGGGCCGCGAGGAGCCCGGTCTCGGAGCTGCTCCATTCTGCTGGATTCCAAGGGGGTACCTTTAGGAAGGGGGGCGGGGTTGGAGTAGGCTCCCTGAGCCTGCATTTTGTCCCTATAGACTTAAAGGGTTTAAATACTCGGCTCTTGAGATCAAGTATTTTGAAATTTGGGGATTTTATGGCTTTTAATTCTGAGACATACACAGTACTTTGCATATGGTTTAATCGGTGACAATGCAAGACACCTAGGTACATCTCAGGTCCTGTTTGTCTCCCCAGAGAGCTCTGGACAGCAGGGGAAGGCCTGGGCTCTGGGACCAGTTTTGGGGTGTTGTGTGAGTTGGGGCTCTCTCCAAGGTGGTGCGAGGAGAGCCAAGGTCTAGGACTCCCTCACCGTGCCTCCTGTCCCGTGGCCCCGGCCAGGTGACACTGCTCTCTCCCCTCTGCCCCTAGACCAGCGTGGTGAACTACATCGACCAGAGGCCGGCCGCCGAAAGAAGTGCTCAGTTGTTCTTTGTGGTCTTTGAGTGGAAAGATCCCTTCATCCAGAAAGTGCAAGATGTGAGTATGGTTTATAACATGCGAGCGCCAACTCCCAGCCCCGAGGCACTGGGGCTGCTCCCTGCAGGTTGTGCTGTCTCCTCTCCCAGCGCAGATCAGCTTGTCGTTTGGATTCGTGACTTTCGTATTCTGTGACATTTGTGCTTAACTGATCTTCATCAGCAGACTGTGGCCCCATGAAGGCGGGCACTGTGTCTCTTTCCCCATCATTTATTGGGGGCCTTGCTGAGTGCTTAGTACAGAGCTGCTTACTCATTAGGTTATGTGAATGAACTGAGTAGAAAGCGTTATGGAGGATCTAGGTTACTTGTTTGGAAGCCGTTCTTTTTTTAATGGTTCTCGGTAGGGTAAGAACTTCTATAAGTCAGTATAGAAGTGCAAATAAAACACAGAACAGTGCAAATAAAAAACAGGGTACCAATGAATGCCAGACTCATAGTCTTAAAGGGGAGGAATGATGGGACATTATTTGCTCCAGGAGCGTTCAGGAGACACCGTCCACCACAGCCAGTCCTAGACCTAACGCAGAAGGTCCTGGCGTGGTCATGGCTTAGGGGGAAGACATTAAGCTGAGACTTAAACAGGAGGGTCTTAGTGACACGGATGTGCCATCAACACCGTCCATCATTAGTCGTTAGTGGATTGGCAAGGCCAGTGGCAGAGGCTTTCTGACTCGGGACACCAGGTGGAAGAATGAATGTCCTCCAGCTCGACGTGTGACACGTGAGCACACACATTCTCACCTCCTCTGTTCAGTAAGTGGCACCTGTCACGGCCCAGTGCCAAAGGCCTGCCTTGCGTGTCGCTCAGCTTCCCAGCAGTTCTGAGCAGCGGAGTGAGATAACCATGTCGTGAAGGGGAACCCGGGGTTCAGGTTGTCTCGGGTCACCCTGCTCAACTGGGACTTAAAAGTGGCATTCACCCTGATGGGGACCCCAAGGAATTCAGGGTGTGACACCAGCCTTGAGGAGTTTGACATTAGTGAGGGAGCCACCTGTAGCTGTCAAATGACTGTCAGACAGTAACTGCCAAGGGAGTCGGCGGGATCGGTCTCTCTGCCGAAGTCCGGAGGCCTCTGCTTCGTGGGCGGAGCGCGCTCCGAAGCGCCTTGAAGGATTAGCAGTCGAGGTTGGAGGACAGCGTCACAGGCAGGAGTCCCTGGTGAGCGTGGAAGGACAGGCACCGGACTGCACGGGAGGGGCAGCTTGAGCCGCTCTGAGATGGGAAGAGTTTGGGGGAAATCTTGTCTCAAAGCACCGTCACTTACTGCGGATGAAGCGAGAAGTTTATAAAGTTCAGTACTGAGTGTCTTATCTGTGCAGAGCTTTTGTGAAGAGCCGTTTTTGTCTTTCAGTCACTTTATTGTAGGGAGGGCTTAGTATGTTTCTCCTCAAGCTGAACTACGGCCACCGAAGTACGAAGTATGTAGTTACGACATAGGACAGGTTTGGAACTAACCCAGGCGTTTTTCTTGTCACCCCCCATGACCCTAGGATGACCTGCAGATCAAAGCTGCAGCAAGCTGATAGACTTGTGTCTGTTTCCATTTTACAGATCATCACAGCCAATCCTTGGAACACAATTGCTCTTCTCTGTGGGGCCTTCCTGGCGTTATTCAAAGCAGCGGAGTTTGCCAAACTGAGTGTGAAATGGATGATCAAAATTAGGAAGAGATACCTTAAAAAAAGAGGTCAGGCGACAAACCACATAAGCTGAAGTCGCCTTGTTTATAGAACTGCCAGCGGTAATGGAGGTTCTCGTCACTTCCGCTTTGATGCTCTGAGCTACCAGGACTCCTGCACTCACCTGAAGCAGCAGGCTGCTGGGAGCAACAGCCTAACGCAACACACAGACCCAGCGGATCACCTCAGTTATTTAAGTACTTAAATTATTGAACAGTGTTTGTTACATATGAGCAGGGCTTGTGGAAGATGAAATTAGATGTATGTCTGGTTTTCTGAAGGTTTGTCGAAGCTTCTTTTCTTCCTTGGTTTGATGTATATAGTTCAGTTCTAACAGGATAATGAAGGCTCTTAGGTTTTTTCCCCCCCTTAAGTTTTTAAAGTGGACGGAAGCGATGTGACTATGCAGATGGGTAGGTCATGCCCTGAGCAGGGAGCCTGTCTGTGCACAAGGCAAAAACCCTTGTGTCTGGCCTCACCTGCCGTTTCCATTGTTCAGCCTCTGAGCAGCTCTCTCATTTGTTAAATGAGACTTTTAAAGCTACCAGAAACGTGTACTTGAGATTTCTTGTGGACCGATTAGCTACCCACCTATCTGGTTAGAATATTTGTTGTTGCAGGTGTGTAAGCGTTTAGTGATTAACATGCAAAAGCATTAGTACGTGTGTACACAGTGGGTGCCTACTCAATGTTATTTTGATGATTTCATTAACAGGTCAATAAAAGTTAGGTTAATACGAAGGAATCAGTGTGCCAGTATGAGTGACTGCTAATGTGGTAGGTGAAGACACGCCTTCATTCTGTGACCAACACCCTGCACCCCCACCCCCTCAGCCCCCTACCCACCCCCCCCGTGGACGTACAGGGCAGCGGGAACCTGGACCCCAAGTCCGGTGGATCTGGACCCCCCGCGGTATTGTCAGGATTGCGTCCAGGGCAGGGTGGGCGTGGCAGCTGATGGTGGATGGTCAGGAAGATGGAGCAAACCCCGTGACTAAGCTATGCTCGCTCTACAGAGCCACCCACCCAAGAAAGGAGGGCACTGGGCATGAGCCCTGCGCTTTCAGCCTTGCCTTGGGCAGAGATGAATGCCATGGGGTATTTTCATGGTAGCCATAGGCTGATTTAAGGTTGTGAAATTATTTCCAGAGTTTTTACATTATTTATATGCCCTTTGCATCCAAGGAGGACGTGGTAGCATTTCTTGGATTTTTGTAACCTGCCTTAATATAACTCATAGAGGAAAAAACTCAAATAAGGGTGTTCCAAAATTCACACAAGATTTGAATTTTGTGTCATTGGTGCGGTAAAGTGTTGCCAACGCGAAAAAAAGACGGCGTGACAGCTGACAGTTCAGGGTTATTAAAAATGGAGCGCTACACGAAAGAACAACGCATTTTCATTGTTGAGCAATGAAAATTTAATTTTTAATTATAAACATGTGTTTTCTATCAAAATTACTTCTTGCGTGAATTTTGGGACACCCTTTATATGAGGGGGCATTTTTTAATCTCATGTCTAATGTAGCAAGAAAACTTGTGTAAAGAAATATCCCTGGCTACTTTTCTATGCCAGGGGAGCATGCAAATTCAGACTTGAGCTTGGGTCTCAATAGAATCTTGCTGTAAAGGCAAATGCAAAGCCAGGCCAGCTTACATTAACAGTGCTGAAAAACAGGTGTGTACTTATTTTTAAAGAATCTCCAAAGATGACATACCACTTTAGTTTTACTTAAATATCTAATAAAATTTGCTCCAATGAACATCCTAACACTGCATTTTCTGTATTGTGGAAGGTTGAGAGACCTCTTAATTACGCTGTAGAGTAGGTAATTAAAGTGAGCATTTTTAGCTCATCAAAGAAAGAAACTCAACGAGGAGCTGCAGCCTGCCTGCCACCTGCCAAAATGCAGTCGGGCTGCTGTTCAGTAGCAGATGTATGTGCCTAAGCCTTCCACAAAATAGACCTCAGACCTAACCCTCGCTTTCTGCCAAAGGCAGGGGCTTGCCTTTCATTCTGTTCTGCAGTAGGGTCCCCACAGCAGCACCCACAGGCCTGTGTGGAGGGTCCGCAAGAACCCCTGGATCCGTAAGGCTGAGGTAAGGGGGCTGAGAGCACTGTGACACGGAGTGGCTGTCAGTCACCCAGGAGCAGTGTGAAGGGTGGGTGGATTGCACATCAGTAGCTGAAAACTTTATGGCAACATCTGATACTGCCACAGTCTCCCTGCCCCCGGAAAAAAAAAGCAGTGCTTTTATTTATTACAGACTTTGAGCTTTATCCTCTTGAGTGTATTTGAATTAAAACTAACATTTAAAGTAAGTTTCCATCCTCTGAACATAAAGGGACATGAGTTATCCTAGAACTTTATGCAGATATTCTGTAAAACAGGTCCACTTTGGTAAATGGCTGGAACACTGAATCTAGCACAATCTTCCTGTTTTTAGTTAGGCTAGATCCCTTAGCCTGCCTTAAGTTTTCTGTTTTATGTATGTGTGTATATGTATGCATGTGTACATGTGTGTGTGTGTGTATGTGTATAAAGGGCAGCTTACTCTGGATGCCTAAATTTAGAGCTGAAAAAAG
The DNA here is from genome assembly GCA_004027555.1 of Craseonycteris thonglongyai. Lineage (NCBI taxonomy): Eukaryota > Metazoa > Chordata > Mammalia > Chiroptera > Craseonycteridae > Craseonycteris > Craseonycteris thonglongyai. Next base: position 3,236 of record PVKE010025906.1, on the reverse strand, counting down.
CAGAGATGACATAAGGCAAAATACAAACATAGACTTTATTAAATGCTGCTCAATCCCCCAGTGAAGATCTTTCGTTACAAAACAGTTTGCCACATAACTGCAAGTTAAGAGATTGGAATGGTACTCTGATAACAAAAGAGGTGAGAAATACCTGACCGAGTAAAAACATACAAGACTGCTAGTCAATCTTCTCAGAACTACGGAGGAAGCCTCTTGCATTTCCCTTCAATAAAGCCAGGCAGTGACAGTGAGTACACTACATAGCGCCGGCCTGGGGTCACCAGGGCCCAGGAAGGGCTTCAGGAGGAAGCGGAGGAATGACCGGGAGGCAGGCTGAGTGCTCACCTGGCCTCCACTCATCTGTGCTCATCCCTCATTGGGGAGTTGCAGGTGAAGGGGGATGGGCATGAGGAACAATCTGGAGAATTTGGTTTACTTTCCCAACTTTTATTTATATTTGTGCTTTAAAAAGCCTGGAGATTTTAAGTTTTTGCTCAAATTCCAGGGTACAGTAAGTAATACCTCTAATGAAAGAAGGCTTAGGGCAGGTTCTGGGAGTGATAGGGTAAGGGTAAAGATTATACCATAGTTTTATTTTAGGAAATACTATTTCCTAGGATGTAACAAAGGTCTGCAGCAATGTGAAAAGCACATTATTAAAGGGAAAAATATACAGAGCAGACTACTGTATCTATGTGCAACACAATCAAAAGAGAGTTCAAGTCATAATTCTTACCACGCCCATAATTATATCACTCATATTATAGATGATAAAGTTCATTTCTGTGAAACTTCGGAAGTGACACAATAAATCAATGATTAGACAAAGGTTACAATATAGTGTGTCCATGATACAGCACAGGGCTAAGTTTAGTCCATATATCTTTCCATTTACAGTTGCCAGGGGAAAAAAATTGGCCTTTTAACTATACTGATGAGGTTTCTTTTGTAATTTTTACATATTTCAAAAAGTGTACAAAACTGCCTGTCCAGCAGAGGTGGCAGGCTTTTCTTACTCGTCATTTGTATTGCTGAGAATACTGTGCATGTTGTAAGCACTGTTCTGCTTTTCTAGAGCTTTCTTTAGTTTTAGCTCCTCTAATTTTTTCCATAATTCTTCACGTTCCAATTCCTTCTTTTTCTCTCTGTAGATAAACCAAAAGTTTTATCATCAGAAATTTACTTCAGAGCCTGAAGAACACACTGTTCACCCACATTTCACTGCAATCTCTACTGAAGGGTTTTGGGCCAGGTCTCTGCAGCACCTAAGTCACTACTTGCTTTTCCGCCCACCATGACCCACACAAAGTACTTTAATAAAACTGTTTTCAATGACTGCTGACCTGTAATATTGTTACTTTCAGGTATACAACATAGTGATTGGAAATTTATATAACCTACGAAGTGATCCCCCGGTAAGTCTACTACTCATCTGACATCGTACACAGTCAGCACAATGTTACTGACTGAAGTCCCTATACCGGACTTGACAGCCCTGTGGTATTTTTATAACTGACAACTAGTATTTCTTAATCCCGTCACATTTTTTAACACCACAATCACCCTCCCGTCTGGCAGTCATCAATCTGTTCTCTGTATCTGAGTTCTTTCTATTTGCTTAGATTCCACATAAAAGGGAAATCATATGATGTTTGTCCTTCTCTTATTTCACTTAATATGACACCCTCTAGGTTCATCCATGTTGCTGCAACTGGTAAGATTTCATTCTTTTTTTTATGGCTAACACTCCTTTGTATATATGTACCACCTCTTTATCCAGTTGTCTGTTGATGGACATGTGGGTTGCTTACATGTCTTGGCTATTGTAAATAGTGCTACAGTGAACATGTGGGGGAGGGGGAGCATATATCTTTTAGAATTAGTATTTTGGATTTCTTTGGGTAAATACCCAGAAGTGGAATGGCTGGATCATAAGGTAGTTCTATTATTAATTTTTTGAGGAACCTCCACACTATTTTCCATAGTGACTGCACTGATCTGCAACCCCACTAGCAGTGGACACGGGTTCCCCTTTCTCCACATCCTCATCAACACTTGGTATTTACTGACTTACTGCTGACAGACATTCTGACATGTGTGAGGTGATACCGTGATTTTAATTTGCACTTTTCTGATGATGACTGATGTTGAGCATCTTTTCATGTGTTTATTGGCCACGTGTATATCCTCATTGGAGAAATGTCTATTTAGGTCCTCTGCCCATTTTTAAATCAGATTGTTTTGGTGTTAAGTTGTATGAGTTTCTTACATATTTCGTATTTTAACCCCTTATTGGCAAATATCTTCCTCCGTTCAGTTGTCTGTTTTTTTGTCTTGTTGCTGGCTTCCTGTGCTGTGCAGAAACTTTTTAGTTTGATATAGTCCCTTTTTTTTTTCTTTTGTTGTCCTTGCTCCAAGAGATGTATCGAAAACATGTATTAGGAGCAGTGTCAGAGAGTTTAGTGCGTATATTTTCCTCTAGGAGTTTTATAGTTTTGGGTCTTACATTTACGTCGGGTTTATTTCTGGGCGCTCTGTTCTGTTCCATGGACCCGTGTGTCTGTTTTTATGCCTGTACCATGCTGTTTCGATTGCCACAGCCTTGTTGTATAGTTTGGTATCAGGTAGTGTGATACCTCCAACTTTGTTCTTCCTTCTCAGATTGCTTTGGCTGTTCAGGATCTTTGTGGTTCGATATTATTTTAGGATTATTCATTCTAGTTCTGTGGAAAATGCCATTGGCATTTTGATAGGGGTTGCACTGAATCTAGATTGCTTTGGGTAGTATGGACATTTTACTGATATTCTTTCTATCCATGAGCACAATATATGCTTGCATTTATTTCTACAATTTTTTTCTTCAGTGTCTTATAATTTACTGAGTACTTTTACTTTGGTTAAATTTATTCCTACTTGGTTTTTATTTTTTTTTGGATGCAATTGTTAATGGGATTGTTTTCCTGATTTCTCTGATAGTTTGTTATTGGTGTATATAACAAGTTTCTGAATATTGATTTTTGTATCTTGCTACTTTACTGAATTCATTCTAAGTTTTCTGGTGGAATCTTTTTTTTTAAAATATTATTATATTTTGTTAAATTTAATGGGGTGACATTGGTTGGTAACAATCAGACAGTTTCCCAATGTACAACTCCACATCACATCACCCATGCATCGCATTATGTGCCCAGCTCCCAGAATCAGGTCACCCTCCAACCCGATATATCTGGTGCCCA